>JANJGK010000041.1:2388483-2430983 GCA_039081455.1 Macrobrachium rosenbergii
TCCTTCTATTTGGTTCTCTTACCTGTGGTCTCAATTTGCCACACTGGCAGGTGAGGCGTCGTCCACCAAGCCTTGTGTGACGGCAAGCAGTCAGTAGCAGGTCAGCATAGAGTCAAGAAGTAGTTAGTATTGAGTTAGTATTGGTCAGTCTCAGCAGCAGAGCCTCAGGTATGCCTAACTGAGGGCCAGTTGGAGTAGCTTCAGGTATTAGTTACCTGGGAGTACGAGATGGATTGGCGTGTTTCGTCGTCTGGAGTGCGACGCCGACTGGAGTGTGACTTTGTCGTTTGGAGTACGACTTCATTGTGTACTGTGACCTCATCGTGCGGAGTATGACCTCGTTGCTTGGAGTATGACTTCTTCTGTAGTTCAATCTGTTTTGGATGTTCGCAGCATTTGAGTGTTCTGGTCCAAGTATGGCGGTCTTGCTTGTGTTGGAGTGTGACTTCCTCTGCAGTCCGTCCTGGTTTGGATATTCGCTGCATTTGGGTGTTCTGGTCCGAGTACGGTGGACTTGCTTATGTTGGATGTTCACCTCTTCAGTTTAACCCTATAGTGGTCGTATTTAACCCAATTATATCAGTAAGACGTATTATGATTTGTGTGTGTTAAGGTTTCATTGTATTTTTGGGTTTAGCGTATTCATTGTGACAAAGTTCTCGCAATGATAGCAATGATACGAGTACCATGTAAAGATTGTTTTTGACAGGATATTTGTTTCATCTGTAAATTTCAGATTTGTGTTTTGAGGTCACATTTGACATTTTTTTTCTGACTCCTGTTTAACATAATGTTTATGACTGTTTAATATTATGACTATTTCAATTTATATTTGTTGATTAAATAGTTTATTGAACTATTTTGTGTTTGTTTTTTCTCTAACTGTTTAGTGTAATTTTTTGTGCTGGTCATTTGCATTTCATTGGGGTACTTATGTTGATGTGGATTACTGAATTTATGTGTTATTTGTTGTACTGACCAGTTTATTTTTGCTGCTCCCTCATTATTATGAATTTACTGGCTCTGTTAAAAGTAATTTCTGAAGTATAGTTTTTGACCCGTTTGTTGTAATACTTATGCTGCTCTGGTTTTGATTATGGATTTTGGTCAGTTATCGATGCTTAATTGTTAATTCTTGTCACTTGTTGACTCATGTTTGTAGTGATTTTTTTTTTATTATTTGGTTTTCAAGTAAATTTTGATACTGACTCCTTTGATGAGCCTGACTCATTTGTACAACTGTATAAACGTTTATATTTTATAAATAAAATAGTATTAAGGTTACCACTCTGGTTTTAGCTTGCTCCTTCCCCCTTTTTTTACACTAATCTCGGCCAGATTTTCTCAGTCCCGATATTTTTCTTTTAAAGAGCCTGATGAACCTTCTATGAGATAGATAGATAGATAGATATAATATATATATATATATATATATATATATATATATATATATATATATATATATATATATATATATATATATATATATATATATATATATACACACACACACACACACACACACACACACACACATATATATATATATATATATATATATATATATATATATATATATATATATATATATATATATATATATATATATATATATATATATATATATATATATATATATATATATATATATATATATATATATATATATATATATATATATATATATATATATATATATATATATATGTATATATATATATATATATATATATATATATATATATATATATATATATATATATATATATATATATATATATATATATATATATATATATATATATATATATATATATATATATATATATATATATATATATATATATATATATATATATATATATATATATATATATATATATATATATATATATATATATATATATATATTACTCGTCTTGAGATCGTATGGGACGAATCGGCATTTGTTATCCCAAACCTGTCATCAATAGCCCAAAACAAAGCACTCTCTCTTATCTCAACTGATGACAATTGAAATGAAACAAGCCCTTCCTGGACACACACACACACACGCGCGTTCAAATACTATGCTTTTACCGAGAAAGATATTATTCAAAACTGCATTACTATTAAAATTGTATTAACAATTCTAAATTACGCTATCAAGTTATTCAATCATTAGTTCTTTTGAGATCTGATGCCAAACTAAATATGACACTTCAACAATCATTATCATTACACATAAACATGGAAAAAGAAGTAAATATGTCAAAATTATAGGAGGATATACGTATTACAAGGTAACATCATGAAATTCCTCCCCCCAGAAGATTACTTATCCCGGGTTTGAATCCAACGATTCACAACGGGATAAATAATCTGCTATGACATTATCTTTTCCTGAAATGTGTTTAACACTTACATTATACGGTTGCAGGCATAAAGACCACCTGGTCAGTCTCATATTATTATTTTTCATCTTATTGATGAATGAGATTGGGTTGTGATCCGACAATACTAAAATTTCTTCATTCCTAGGTCGGTTCACATACACTTCAAAATTTTTCAATGCTGTGATTAATGCTAATGTTTCTTTTTCGATTGTTGAGTAAGTTTCTAGTGCTTTTTCAGTTTTGAAGACATAAAACATACTGGATGGAAGATTCTGTTGTCATCTTCTTGAAGTAGAACAGCTCCAATTCCACAGTCGGATGCATCAACTTGTATCATGAACTTTTTATTGAAGTCTGGAGCTTGAAGCACTGGTCTTGAAGTTAATATGGCTTTAACCTTCTCAAATGATTCTTGACATTCTGGAGTCCAAACAAATTTTCTTTTAGGACTGGTTAAGTCAGTTAAGGGAGCTACTACGGCTGAGAAATTTGGACAGATTCGGCGATAAAATCCAGCCATGCCCAAAAATCTTTGTAGCTGTTTCCTCGTGGCAGGAGGGGTAGCCTTACGGATACCTTCTACATTAGCATCAATAGGAGCAAGAAGACCCTTTCCAACTTCAAATCCTAGATACTGTACAGTTGCCTTTCCAAACTCAGTTTTTTGTAAGTTGATTGTTAGTCCTGCTTCCTATAGTTTCTTGAACACTTTTCTTAATATCTTCAGATGTTCTTCCCATGTATTAGAATAAATCACAATGTCATCAAGGTATACACCTACTCCTTCTATTGATCCTAGTAGTTGATCCATCACTTGCTGGAATGTTGCAGGTGCATTCATCAGACCAAACGGCAAAACAGTGTATTGATACAGTCCAAAAGGAGTAATGAAAGCTGACAGCGACTTAGCATTCTCATCTAAGGGAATTTGATAATATCCTTTCAACAAGTCTATCTTGGAAACAAATTTGGCTTGTCCAATATTATCAAGTAATTGATCAATAAGAGGCAAGGGATAATTGTCAACCACACTGATGGAATTCAGTTTCCTATAATCAGTACACATCCTAAATAAGCCATCTGGTTTCTTCACTAACACACAAGGAGAACTATAACGACTTGAACTGGGTTCTGCTAATCCATGCTGCAATAAATATTAAACTTCTTTCTTCAAAACATCTCGATGAAAAGGTGATAAGCGATAAGCTCTCAGTTTAAAAGGTTTTCCATCTTCTCTGATCTTTATCTCATGCTTTGTCAGATTGGTACGCCTAGGTACATCTGCAAAAATTTCAGGGAAACTTTGAATTACTTCACTTAATTCACTACTTTGCTGAACACTCAGATGTTTTAGTTTATCTTCCAAATTTTCTAATATTGAAGAATTGTTCATCTTGTTTTCAGCTCTCAATTCGTAGCCGTCATCGTCCTCTGTAGATGAAGTTGTCTGTGTTATTGACACTGTTTCAGTTTTAGTATCTGAGAAGTTAGGTTTCAAAAGATTCACATGTATCTTCCTCTGTCGTTTTCTTCTTCCTGGTGTTTCAATCACATAAGTTCGATCACTTAACTTCTCTATTATCCTATAAGGACCTTGAAACTTATTGGTAAGGGGAAATCTTTTCACTGGTAAGAACACTAGAACTTGCTGTCCAATACTAAAATTTCTTAGCTTAGTCTTAGCATCATATTTTCTTTTCATTTTCTCTTGACTTATTTTCAAATTTTCTAAAGAGAATTTTCTAATTTCTCTTAATCTTTTCCTCAAGTTCTTCACATACTCTCCTTTGATTTCCTCTTGATTTTCTTCCCAACTCTCTGCAAGAATCTTCAATGGACCTCTAATGTCTCGACCAAAAATCATTTCATTTGGTGAACATCTCATGCTTTCTTGATAAGCATTCCTAACTTCAAACAACATCAAAGGTAAACCAGTATCCCATTCTCTTCCTGATTCATAACAATACTTAGTTAACATACTTTTCAATGTCTGGTGGAACCTTTCCAAGGCGCCTTGAGTCTCTGGATGATAAGCAGTTGATAACTGTTGTTTAACTCCTAACAAGTTCATCACATCCTGGAATAATTTTAAAGTAAAGTTCGTTCCTCTATCACTTTGCACAATTTCTGGTATTCCAAACTTGGGGAAAAACTCCACCAACTTCTCAGCTATTACCTTTGCACTTATACTTCTTACAGGAATCGCCTCAGGATACCTAGTCACTGGACACAAAAATGTTAATAGATATTCATTTCCTTTCTTTGTTTTCGGAAGTGGCCAAACCACATCTATAATTACCTTGTTAAAGGGTTCTCCTCCAACTTCTATGGGATGTAGGGGTGCTTTCTGAATGGTCTCATTCGGTTTTCCAGCTATCTGGCATGTGTGACACACTCTGCAAAATTTGCTAACATCCTTGTGAAGTCCAGGCCAGAAAAAATACTTCATAATCTTCTCAACAGTCTTCTTGATTCCCATATGTCCAGACTCATGCGCTACTGCCACAGCTTGTTTCCTCAATGGATATGGAATCAAAATTTGATGATATTCACCCCATTCAGCATTTCCTGGTATATCTGCAGGTCGATGCTTCCTCATTAGTAATCCTTCCTTTAGATAATAACAGGTGGAGGTTTGTTGCATCTCTTCTTGATCAACAACTCTGAAGAACAGATCAGACAACGTTGTATCCCTCTTCTGCAGTTTCATTAGCTTCTCTCTAGTCACTTGACCAACTTCAAGGGCTGAATTCTCCATATCTGCTAACTCTGCTTCTGTAGTTTCACTACTATCTTCAGGAACACTTTGACTACTTGGAGTCTCTTCAGTAATAACAGGATCCTCTTCTTCTGGGGAAATCTCTTCATTACTAATACTAGGGGAAACTTCACTTTCCTGGAACAGTTCTTCTAAGCTTAAAGATCCTTCACTTGATTCTTCTGGTGCAGGTAAATCCTCAGTATCTTCACTTGCAGACATAGTTCTCTTCATACTCCTGGTAGTTACACAACTTGGAAACGGGTGGGGGGTTTTCTTCTCTAAATCTACCGTAGGACTAACCCTTAACGGTTTGTCTGTCACTATAGGACAAGGAACAAATGGTACACCACCAACTTCATTACCCAGTAAAACATGTACACCTTCAACAGCTAGTGACACCTTTACAGCAAAATCAACATTTCCTGTCACCAATTCACAGGACAAATGCAAGCGGCATATAGGAGTTACCTCTTCTCCTCCTATACCCTTCAAAATAACTGAATCTCCGGTGAGATTCTTCTCCAACTGTGGGTGAGCACCACGAACTACCACACTATGGTTACTCCCCGTATCACGTAATACCTTGACTGGTACCTGCACACTTCCTCCTTGAGTTGTCAGCGTACCTTCATAGATATATGGCTTAAAAGCCTCAAAGCTGCTCAGCCACTCACTGCTTGAAGTTACATTTCCACTGGTTGCTACACACTCTGCTTGTTTAGTTTCAGTCATTTCCACACTGCTCTTCGTAGTTTGCTTCACCTGGTTACCTTTAACCACTTGACCAACTGGTTTGGTCTGCTGTTGTGTCTGATAACAATCTCGACTGTAGTGTCCTACTCTTCCACACTTGTAGCAGACAACATTAGTCTTCTGTATCTGTCTTGAGAACAGACTGGATGATGAAGATTTAACATTCAATTGCTGAGGGTTGTTACCTGGCTTTGTATTGGCATAGCCACTAGAAGGATTTCCAGTTGTAATGTTCCTGAAATTTGGATGAGACCTGAAACCTGTGCGTTGTTGGTTCTGGTACTTGACATTATAATTTCTTTTGCTAGAAATGATATAAAAGTCTTCACTTAATGTAGCAGCTTTGTCAAGTTTTCTAACCTCTCTCTCTCTTAAATAGGCTCTTATGTGTTCAGGAATTCCTCTAAGATATTGTTCTAGGACTACTAACTCTTCAAGTTCATCCAAAGATTTAACTTTAGCAGCCTCCAACCATCGTTTAAAACATCTTCTTACTTTGTAGGTATAATCCAAGAAAGTTATCTTGTCATCCTTTCTCAAAGTTCTGAATCTTTCATTATAATATTCAGGGGTCATCTGGTAAACTTGTAGCACATTATGTCTGAGTACCTTGTACGCTTTACACTGATCAGCTGATAAGGCTAAATAGGCACTTCTTCCTTTACCAATGAGAACACTCTGTAACAAGACCGATCATTTATCCTCTGGCCATCCCATACCTGAAGCCACTTTTTCAAAGTGATCAAAAAACTCATCTGGAGCTTCTTCTGTAAATTTTGGAATTAATTTCTGCAGTCTTGCTACATCAAATACAGGGTCTGAATTACCTTGAGTAGGGTTAGATGGTGTTACAGGTAATGTGGATCGAGCTTTTATTAACTCCATCTCCCTTTCATGTCTTGCTCTTTCTCTTTCCTCTTTTGCTCTTTCTCTTTCTTCTTCTGCTGCTTTTTATTCTTCTCTTTCCTTTCTTACTCTTTTCTCTCTATCTTCTCTTTCTCTTTCTGCCTGTATTTTCTCTCTTTCAGCCTGTATCCTCAGCTTAATCAAATTTTCTTCTGCTTCTATACGTCTTAGTTCTGCTTCTGCATCACTTTTCTCTTTCTTTTGCTCATGTTTATCTGTAAATTCTGCCTCAGCTGCATTCAACAATTCTTGCACCTCTCCTAACTCTTCATCTACTTTACCAGAGTCCATCAATGCTTGGATTGCAATATATTTGATTTGTGCCTTAATCATACCACTAGACACATTACCCCCACATGCTACTGCTAAAGCAATCCACTGAGCCTTAGTCAGGTTGGATTCAGATAACTCTTGGATGGAAGGAGCTGCTAAAAACCTCTGAACATTGAACAGAGCCATTTTCTCTAAGTTACTCAACTAAATAATTCACAATACAAAGCAAAAAATAACTATGTGGTCACTCTCCTATCAAAATATATCCCTAACACCACCAGTATAAACCATAAACCAGAGTGATATTTTGTTTTGTTACCGGGTTTCTGGGCACCAAGCAATATAATGTCACGATGCGTATCAAGTACCTGGTTATTGCACAACTAATCTCAAGATTCAAAAATATACCTCACTTCAGCCAGATACCTGAACTCTCATAACATTAATTATTACGACTGAGTACTCTAAAGGTAACAGTGATCCCTTAAGAAAAACTTATTTATCAATCACTTGAAAAATCAAACTAAGTCTATCAGAATATGTGTGAAGTATCAAAAATTTAACTAGAAATATTCTAGAGTAGAAGGGCATCACTCCATCAAAAACTCTAACTGTTTCCCTGGTCTTAATTCACTCTAGCAAAACTAAAAGAACAAAACATGTTATCACTTTGCCTTATGCACACACAATCAATCCTCTTCACTGGTGATCAACAAATGAAACACTTTTTCTAAAAATGTTAAATACAAAAATTTATTTTTAAATTCAAAGTTTATAACTAGAATTCACAATTAATTAGAATTCATAATCTGAAAAATTTATTATTACTTGAAAATAACACAACACTCAATTAATTCTTGAATTAAATTATGAAACAAAACTAACTCACAAAAACTTTATCAGGAATTTAAATTAATCAAGCAAAATTTAAACTATCAAGAATTACTCAAGATTTAAAAAGAAAATTTTAACACATGAGATATCAAAATCAAATATGCAATGCTGAATTACCAAGAAATACTTAAAATGTTACGTAAATAAATGTTACATCACAAACATAAAAATTGTGAAAATATAAAGAGATTGTAAATAGAAAACACACAAAAATACACATAAGATTTATCTATGATGATTTCACTTGTTCAAAATCTCCTAAGTTATCATACCATAGTATTAATTAGTAAAATTTACGTTACCTTACACAACTTGTGAAAACCTCTGTAAATCACTTGCTGCAGCTGCGTTACCACAAAACACACTTTTTTACCAGGCGCCGTTACGAACTAAATAACTCTACTAAATTCAGATCTCAAAAGTTAAGGCTAATATGTGACCACAAAACACTACGTTAAAATAATCTCTTTCTAAGAACGAGAGAGAGAGAGAGAACCAAATCGACTGGTCTCAGAAATCAGAATGAAAAAAATTTTAGAATTCCAGTAACACGTGAAACAATTACATGATGTCATTAAAGCATTTTGGGTGCGAGATACAAAAGTTCTAGAAGCAGGGAGGTGACGTCATTAAAGCATTTTGGGTGCGAGATACAATGGAGAAGCTTCTAGAAGAAAGTTACGTCATCCCAGCAAAACGTTTTGAACGCAGTCTCACAAAACATGACGTAATTGATCAAGACACGTATTCTTTCTCTCCAAGTGGCGTACGTGACTCGAACAACGCATGTAACAACATGAAATTACTCGTCTTCAGCTCGTATGGGACGAATCGGCATTTGTTATCCCAAACCTGTCATCAATAGCCCAAAACAAAGCGCTCTCTCTTATCTCAACCGATGACAATTGAAATGAAACAAGCCCTTCCTGGACACACATACACACACGTGTTCAAATACTATGCTTTTGCCGAGAAAGATATTATTCAAAACTACGTTACTATTAAAATTGTATTAACAATTCTTAATTACGCCAAACTAAATATGACACTTCAACAATCATTATCATTACTCTCAAAATTATAGGAGGATATACGTATTACAAGGCAACATCATGAAAACATATATATATATATATATATATATATATATATATATATATATATATATATATATATATATATATATATATATATATATATATATATATCTTTTTGACATCGAGCATTTTGTCTAAAATAATTATGCACACACACACACACACACACACACACACACATATATATATATATATATATATATATATATATATATATATATATATATATATATATATATATATATATATATATATATATATATATATATATATATAGTGATACAGGGAACAGGGAAATACTCCAGGAAGCATATCCAGAGGAAGACATCCGCTGGTCAACTGTATTTAGCTTAACTCCTTACTGTGGTGGCTTCTTTCCATTTAGTTCCATACTGTTTCACCTCTAGGTTGGTTGTGTTTTTATTCTTATTTATTTTATTTTTACTGTAACATTTTAAATGTATTCTAAGACTGTACTTATAACTGTTTTTATGTTTTTATCTTTTCTTGTGCACAGCCCTGAAGATGTAATTCAGTACAAAATTACGAAACGTTGGTTTTAAAATAAATAAGACAGCCTAGTGATGTGTGGTTTTCGTCCGTCTTCCTCTGGATATATATATATATATATATATATATATATATATATATATATATATATATATATATATATATATATATATATATATATATATATATATATATATATATATATATATATATACACACAGACATTCACACACACAAAAGGAAAGTTATCTGTGTTTAGTGATGTCGCTCCCAGAGAATTTAAGCATTTTTCTTTGAATTCAGTGAATCTAACCTTAAAGCATATTATAAGACAGTGTTTCCCAGTAAGCTACACTAGCCTAGTGGGAGCGAGTGATTTCACGTATGATACAGGAAGAGTCTGTGCTACTCTGAATGACTACCTAGTACGTACTACGTACTCACTCAGTAACTGTGTCGTCGTAGCTTACTCCATACCGACTTGTTTTGTGAGACTCAGTTAGTTATACCCTTATTTGAAAGAGTACATCTGTAACTGTGTGTATTAGTTTTACAGACCTACTTCTTATCGTTATGACTTAATTAGAGATACAGTGATCGTATTCTTGCTAATATGTTAGGCCGGCTGTACACTGTTCCAGACGAAACGGTCTTTAGATAAGACACAATCAATCAGAGTCCGAGACCATGTTCTTGGAATCTTGGCCATGAATTCAGCAATTGTTTCTGCAACAATTAGGTAATGATAAATAATAACACTAATCACAGAAAAAAATATAACTAATCTGTATTGTTGTTGTTATAATAATAATAATAATAATAATAATAATAATAATAATAATAATAATAATAATATTATTATTATTATTATTATTATTATTATTATTATTATTATTATTATTATTATTATTATTATTATTATAACATGGCTGTGGATGCAGGATTATTAATGTCTTGTCTAGGACTGTCTTGTCTGTGTCAGTGTACGGCTGGCCTTACTAATTCATTATTAACCCTTTTTTGTGGGGGGGGGTTGGCTTTTCAGAATAGATACATTTCTTTTTGACCCTTAGTTATGTCAAAAAAGTTAAAACGGATTTTGAAATAAGAAAACAGGATCTTTAATGGAGAATGGGAACTATATTTTTTAGTGAATACTGGAGGCAAAATGCCTTGCTTGCTTTGTGATACTGCAATTGTAACAGTAATGAAATTCAATACACAGCAACACTATGCTCTTCATAAAGACAATAAATATGTCAAATTAGAGGGTGAACCTCGAAAGATAGCACTGCAGAAACTGAACGATGGAAGACAGAAGCAAAGACTATTTTTCCAGTCTGTGTTACATCAGGGGAATGCTACGACAGAAGCAAGCTATAAAGTTGCATATTTGCTTGGAAACAAAAGGTAAGCCATTCAGCGATGCAGAATTCATAAAGGAATGTCTTTTAGAAGTGGTAGGATGTATAGATCCCGATAAAGTTAATAAGTGTAAAGAGGTGCCTCTTTCGAGAAGGACTAACACAGATCGACAGCATGAATTGGCCTGCAATGTAACAGAACAATTGAAAAATATAATAAAAAAAGAGAATATATATTATTCAGTAACTTTGGATGAATCAACAGATTCCACTGTTTCAGCACAAATATTGTATTTTATTCGTGCCATAACAGATGATTTTCAATTATATGAAGAATTGCTTGCTTTAGGCACCCTTTAAGGAAAGACCCGGGGGATAGATATTTTTAACATCTTCAAAGAGCAATGTCATAAAATAGGACTAAATTTTACTAATTTGGTAAGTGTGCGCACTGATGGTGCTCCAGCTATGATGGCTAAAAATGAAATATTTATTGGACATCTTAAGAGAGAAACCCAAGACCGAATCTACTGATTTCTTTTCATTGTATTTTACATCGGCAAAATCTCTGTGCAACATCTGTTACTTTAAATGACACTTTGCAAAAGGTTATAAGCATTTTTAACTCTATTCGAGTGAATGCCTTAAAGCATCGTCAATTTCGAAACATGCTGATGATGGATGACGAACTAATTAGTGTAGATTTGCCATATCACTCAAAAGTACGCTGGTTGTCGCAAGGGAAAGCATTGGTCAAAATTTTGTCTTTATGAAGGGAAGGGAAATTATTGACTTCTTCAAAGAAAACGACAAGTACTGTGATTTATCAGATCCAAATTTTTACAGAGATGTTGCCTTTTTATGTGATGCGATGTCAAACCAATATGAGTTAAACATTTCATTGCAAGTCAGAAATAAACGTATTTATGTGGCAAAAAATTCAAGCATTTAGAAAGAAACTTGTATTTCAAGTCCCTTTTGAGAACACAATTGACAGAGGAGCATTTGGAGGACCAATTGAGACAAAGAACCACTACGTTAGATCCTGATATCAAAATGCCTTCTCAAAAGAAGCAAACTCAAAGAAGTCATTAATTTGCATAAAAAATTTCCATGCTTGCCCACTGTATATTGAATATTTGAAAATGTTATATTCTCGGTGTTTCTATGCTATCTTTTTATAAGATTATGATTCCTTTACTTGTTCCTTGAATACAAAGAACCTTCTTTCTTAATAAAAATAATTTGAAAATTGCATACTTTCGATATTATTCATTTATTTATTACTTTGAAAACTTCTTACATAAATAAAAAGTGCTTACTTAAATAAAAATATTTGAAAATATTATGCTTTCGATTTCTATAAACCTGTCGTTTTTTATCAGATTACTAATAAATTACTGAAGGGATAAAATAACTTAAACAAATATTTCTATGCGGCCTTTATGAGGGATGATAAATTGTAAGATGGCCTCCATGCACAAAAAGGTTCCCCACATATATATAGAGATATATATAGACACACACACACACACACACACACACACACACACACATATATATATATATATATATATATATATATATATATATATATATATATATATATATATATATATATATATATATATATATATATATATATATATATATATATATATATATATATATATATATAATATATATATATATATATATATATATATATATATATATATATATATATATATATATATATATATATATATATATATATATATATATATATATATATATATATATATATATATATATATATATATATATATATATATATATATATATATATATACATTATCTATAAAAATTCGTTTTTAAAACCGACTATATAATATAATTAGACGCCGAGATTATTGGCCATCACTGTATAATAACTAACTTGCAGACAACCGCAATAATTATATTCAGATTCGACAGCATTCCTAAGCCAAGAAGGTTTTATACATACAGTAATGTTTGTACTTTGGGGAAAAGCGTTCTGATTCCATCTGTGTACAGAAACAATTCTAAAGAATGTGCAAAGAACTTCATAGAAAGAGAGGCAATATAGAAATAGTATTGGAAAGAACAGCTCGCCTAACATGCAACAATTAACACCTACCCTGTTCATAGACGATATAAATGACAATTATTTCCAAGTGAAAGCTTCAGGACAAGAAGTGGGTATTAAACGAGCATTCTAAAGAAAAAAGAAAATACTAAAAGCATTTTATTTAAATTAGATTCGAATTCGACAAGTTTTACAAATTTATGACGGATTCAGCAATTCGTTCTAAAGTAAAGTACTATTGTTCATTTGCTGAATATGAAGGAAGGCAAACTTAAGGGCTGCATAAAAGAATTACTTTCTACTAAAGAAAGAATTGTGATTTCCTCGTCATGCAACGTCTCTTAGCTGCCGATTATGACGTCCAACAATTTCCAAAAGTTTCTTGACAAAAATCTTCAACTCTTCACAAGTTTGAGGACGTTTAGAAGGGGGAAATATTGCGCCTTGATAGCCTCCTTTCCGTTCAGACAAAGGGAGAATGCCTTTTAAGAAACCCATTAAGCGAATTCTAATTACCTCTTCTCCTTTTGAGTACTAATGCAATTTTGTAAAATTGAGAACTAAAGGCCATTAACGTTTTGGATATGATTTTGTCTTTTACAGCGTCTGCTTCGAAAATTAAAATCTGCAATGCATTTTGGCTTTAAAGATCTGCATATATGCTTTATGCTTTAGGGAAAAAAAGTGAATACTGAGTTTAATTGTTATTAGGGGACTGTTACAAGTTCCTGATACACTGAGTTTGGGTTAAGCTGAAAAAGACATACATCTCTGTGAAACAAAATTTGCACTACGTTTTGGCTCAAAGTATCCGTATATTGCCTTGGAAAAATATCCGAATATTGATTTTAATTATGTTCATGGGAATTTTACAAATTTCCTAATACATTCAGTTTGGGTTAAACTCTATTAGACATCAAATCTCTGAGAACAAAACCTGCATTACATTTTAGCTATAAAAAAAAATCTGTATATATTGCTTTAGAATAAACCTGATTACTAAGTTTGATTTTTCTCATGGGAATTTTGCAAGTTTTGTAATATAGTGAGTTTGGGTTAAACTCAATAAGAAATGAAATCTCTGTGATACTCTGTTGATTTGATTTCTTTGCATTTGGTGACATCTCGATTTCCTCAGTCAGCTGTTATTTCGCACTCCATTCACTGAAGACTGACTTCATTCATCACCGACATTTCAAACCAGATTAGTTTTCATTCAAACATTCAAATCAAGGAACTCAGGAACGGTTCACCTCGTCGTATAAGAGGAGTAATATTTTATTTTATTCAAACAGTTTAGAACTTGAGTTCATATGAATAAATTCCTCATTAATATACATCGCCAATTTCTTTTCTCGTGAAACATCCAGCGTAAAAGAGGCAAAGCGTTACCTTCTAAGTTTATAAAGTGAGCGTAATAACATGAAAAGGAAGTGTGTTCGAAGTGTATGCCTTTGCTGATACAGTTTTTTATATATAAAGAGGACAGAAGTGAAAACACAATTCCTTATTTATTATTTGTTTACCAAAGTAACATAGACATTAGACTATGATTATTTTTTTTGGAGCCAGGTCGCAACAGTAACATAGAAGGTAGTGGAAATAAGAGTTTGCTATGTTGCGCTGCGCCACGCAACAACAATTTTAGTAGGTATTTTAACTAGAATGCTCAAGGGCAGGCTTACCGGAAAATAAAGGTTGATGAGAAAAGATGGCTCATAACGTAAATAATTTCTCCTTGCTTTTATGAAAGTTCAGCTGTCATATTATTCAGAGTTTATTTAGAACTTACATAACACCAGACGATCTGTTACGTAGCAATTCTTAGGAAAATGTCCCTGAAATTGTAAATAATTCCTGATAATTTCCAAAGACTCTTTTCAAAATCTCTCTGTTGTATAATAACTATTCGACAATTACATAAAACGAGGTTTCTCAGACCTGAGAGCCAAATTAATCCTTTTATTGATTTTTTTTTTTAAATTACTAATCAGATATTTTAGATATTCCAAAATAAAAGCATGAACAATACATGTAGATTTCGTTATGGCTAAAGTACAGTTTTAATACGTTCTCATTTGCTGGGAACTAGACGCATCTCCTTACGATAACCCAACTTAAAAGAAAAAATACGAATACAACGTTACGAGCATTTAAAGTTACTCCGTGTTGTGCGGGTTCCTTTACAACAATTCTATGTCGAATAGGTTATATAAAATCCTGTCATGATCATTCTAACTGTCATTCAGTCAATTTGGCAATGCGTACTTGAGTCGCTTTCAGTTGGTGATCAAGAGTATACTGCGTTCACCACGATGTAAGAACATACAACAACTTACATATTACTCACACTAATATAACACTTGTACACAGAGATAAAAGTTCACTAGTAATGGTTGATAATCTTCTACATTAATCATTCTTGGCATCTTAAAGTGTAGTATGTCACTTTCAGCTCATCACCCTAATATATCCAAGCTTTTGGCACAGTGTTTATATGTAAAACTGTTAATCTATTTCTGAAGTATGTGCTACATTTTGATCGTAAAATTTGGGGACATGGTTAGCGCTAAAAAAATATATGACTTCCTTTTTTTAAAGAAAGAAGTGATTAAATTAAAAGATATAACATATATTTTGGGATGTCTTCTGATATGCCCAATAATATTTGAGTGATTGTCTCTTACGAAAAGTTTAAACGATGTTCCATTGCTAAAAAGAATGTACTAATTAATAAATAGGTTTTATGGAGAATGCGGTAGTAAATAAATCGAAATATAACTCTCAGATATATGTATATATATATATATATATATATATATATATATATATATATATATATATATATATATATATATATATATATATATATATATATATATATACTGTATATGTATATATAATCATGAAGCTACAAATGTCGCTTAATATCAAATTCAGGCTACCTCGGGAATATCTCCGGTGGAGAATTATCACCGAAGGGGAATTTATAAGTGATAAATGGATTAGTACTGTCAGGTCGTGATCCCACGACACAGCACAGACCCAGCAACTCCAGTCGACGTTACCATTGAGTTATCAAGAGAGGTATAAGTTAATCCCGAGTTTTCTGTACTTATTTTACCCGTCGCGAGCGGGAAAATTGTACTTAGCCTCGGCATTAACCCACCTCTGCCATGGTAGTTCATTGGTACATCTGGAACACGCAGCTCTTATTACGAATTTTTTTTTATCACACCGTGATTTATATACAATCATGAAGCTACAAATGTCGCTTAATATCAAATTCATCCTACCTTGGGAATATCTCCGATTGAGAATTATCACTAAATTATCAGTGGTGACGTCAACTGGAGTTGCTTGGTCTGTGCTGTATCGTGGGATCGCGACTCGACAGTACCAATCCAATTATCACTTATAAATTCCTCTTTGGTGATAATTCTCAATCGGAGATATTCCCTAGGTAGCGTGAATTTGATATAAAGCAACATTTGTAGCTTCATGACTGTATATAAATCACGGTGTGATAAAAAAAAATTCATAATAAGGGCTGTGTGTTCCAAACGTACCAAGGAACTACCATGGCGGAGGCGGGTTAATGCCGAGGCTAAGTACAATTTCCCCGCTTGCTACAGGTAAAATAAGTACAGAAAACTCGGGACTAACTTATACGTCTCTTGATAGCTCAGTGGTAACGTCGACTGGAGTTGCTGGGTCTGTGCTGTGTCGTGGGATCGCGACCCGACAGTACCAATCCATTTATCACTTATAAATTCCCCTTCGGTGATAATTCTCCATTGGAGATATTCCCGAGGTAGAATGAATTTGATATTAAGTGACATTCATAGCTTCATAATTGTATATAAATCACGGTGTGATAAATAAAATTCATATATATATATATATATATATATATATATATATATATATATATATATATATATATATATATATATATATATATATATATATATATATATATATATATATATATATATATATATATATATATATATATATATATATATATATATATATATATATATATATATATATATATATATATATATATATATATATATATATATATATATATATATATATATATATATATATATATATATATATATATATATATATATATATATATATATATATATATATATATATATATATATATATATATATATATATATATATATATATATATATATATATATATATATATATATATATATATATATATATATATATATATATATATATATATATATATATATATATATATATATATATATATATATATATATGCGCGTGTGTGTGCCTGTATCGTGGGATCGCGACCCGACAGTACCAATCCATTTATCACTTATAAATTCCTCTTTGGTGATAATTCTCAATCGGAGATATTCCCAAGGTAGCGAGAATTTGATATTAAGCAACATTTGTAGCTTCATGACTGTATATAAATCACGGTGTGATAAAAAAAAATTCATAATAAGGGCTGTGTGTTCCAAACGTACCAAGGAATTACCAAGGCGGAGGCGGGTTAATGCCGAGGCTAAGTACAATTTCCCCGCTTGCTACAGGTCAAATAAGTACAGAAAACTCGGGATTATCTTATACGTCTCTTGATAGCTCAGTGGTAACGTCTGTGCTGTGTCGTGGGATCGCGACCCGACAGTACCAATCCATTTATCACTTATAAATTCCCCTTCGGTGATAATTCTCTATTGGAGATATTCCCGAGGTAGCGTGAATTTGATATTAAGCGACATTTGTAGCTTCATGATTGTATATAAATCACGGTGTGATAAATAAAATTCATATATACTTATATATATATACATATATATATATATATATATATATATATATATATATATATATATATATATATATATATATATATATATATATATATATATATATATATATATATATATATATATATATATATATATATATATATATATATATATATATATATATATATATATATATATATATATATATATATATATATATATATATATATATATATGCGCGTGTGTGTGCCTGCATGAGTGTTTGTATTTGTTGTGTGCGTGCATAGTCGGTAATACTTTGTGTTTTGTACTGAGTATCCCTTGAATGCGAGTTCTAATTCTCTTCAGGACTTAAACTTTTTGATATTTAATAGCTCCAAGCGTTAATATTTATTTACGTGCCATGAACAAGCAATTTATAGCGCCATCTCTACACAATCAGGCAAATATACTGACTTTTGTAAATAAAAAAAAAAAGAATTTAGTTCTACCATGGTGTGGTCGGTAATGATTTTGCCTGTAAATCAAAGTATCTTGGAAGCGATCTGAAATCCAAATTGAGGCTTAAACTTAATCTCTCTTTTAATTACCAGCTAAACCCGCACAAACCCACGCACACATGCATATGTGTATATATGTATGTTTGTCTTCTATGTTTTTAAGAACTCTTATATGTAGGCTACATGTAAATATGTGTGAGAGAGAAAGAGAAAGAAATTCATGAGAAACCCCATTTTTTATAATGAACGTTAAGACGGTTAAGTCGAGCCCCTGTCGTTCTACGAATATAATAAACTTATCACCAAGTGACAGGGTGCAGGAAATACTGAATACCTTAATTGCATTTAGAATGAAGTTAACGTCGGAGGAGCTCAGAAATAGAGCAAGCTTCAAAACATAATTAGATTCTGAACCGAGCTTGGGGTCTTTAGTAAAATATTATCAGTCAAGGATTTTTTCCTCGTGTTTACATCCTACAGATTCATTATTCTCAGGGTTTATTAATCCCTCCCCCCCCCTTTACTTAATATTTCCGATGAAATGTAAGAAGAATCAATGATATTTCTTTCAGAGCTCACTCATCAATATAACCAAAACCAGAATAGTTCTAGCAATACTTATATTAAATTTTCGTCGACATTTTGACACGCCTCTTCATCAGAAAGCGTCCATTCGCAAAGAAATGTTCCAGTTAACACAGCTATCCTATATTTGGTGGAGACGTTACCGATTCTCGGACCATTGGCTGATCTCATTGGGCGAGGATTACGCAATCTCAACGTGGCTGGACTGAATTTCGGTCTCACCTTTGAACTAATGGGGGATGTGGCAAGGGCTTTCGGCCCTATTAATAACTCGAATGATCATTTGGTCGTTGGAAATGATTTTAATATACAATCTGGGTGAGTTTGTTTGCGTGTGTGTATGTATGTATAAAAATACACCACAATTCCATCAATATTTTTACGCATATTATTATGATTAAACATGATACTTGATCGGTTTTAAAACTGACATTTAATTCGGTCAAAGTGATATGAATGATACGTTACCTTAAAGTAATGAAAAACAGATGATTGTATAAAAGTGCCTATTTCATTAAAAGTGCTGTAAATGATACTTAAACTAAATTTTCCATTTAATACACAGTTGGCTTTTATGTATTCCCACAAGGCTTTAAACAGGTCTTCGTTGTTTTATTAAAGAAAATGAAATTCATTTTCACTGAAAAATAAATTAGTTACTATCATAGTTAATTTTTACCTTTTTGGTTCCGACCGAGAATTGTGCGGCTGATGAAACGTTTAACATAATTTTCATAATTTCTCCTTCAGAAATTAAATAAAAGCCTCGGTTATTCTCTAACTAGCAAAAATGTTGACGCTACCTCTCGTTTTTTCAGTTAGTTATTAAGCACCACTCTAATGAAATACTGCATAAAGCATATGTATTTATCTACGTGATGAGCCTTTGTTCTTTGACGTAGACAGTAATGGAAATACCCACGTAGCGTGAGAGTTCCCTAAAGATAAATAGAACTGAGAAAATATGTCTGTCATATATTCGTTAAAGATCTGACAACAAGACATACAGTGTAAACGAAAATCTTAACGTAAAAATGGACTAGACTACTAATGATACTGAAGGAGAACAAAAAATAGATTTACTAGACTGTGAAGTAGTCAAGATATAGGCTACAGAGAGGAGAGGTAATACAATTATTTAAATGATGAAAGGTCTTAGGAGTAAATAAGAGTTTCTCAGGGTCGTCAGTCACCCGAAGAGAGGTTGTGGACGATGAAACCTATTTGTGGCTATAATTGACATTTAAAAGGAGATCCCCGATCTTCTAAGTTGGCTTTCAATTCAGCATCGGAGAAAATAATGCGCTTCTCCCTTCAGTACTTTGCCACATACGTGTATCCTCCTTTATATGGCTATGCTTTTTGTGCAAACTCCGTTTCCCAAATCTGCACACCTCCGTCATTTCCTACACCTGCTCACGCATCCCATTTCCTACACCTACACATGTATCCCATTTCCTACGTCTACACACGTATCCCGTTTCCCAAACCTAAACACTTATCCAATTTCCCACATCTACACACGTAGGCTATCCCATTTCTCACACCTAAACACTTATCCAATTTCCCACACCTACACACGTAGGCTATCCCATTTCCCACACCTAAGCACTTATCCACACCTACACACGTCCCCCATTTCCCGCATACCATAGTTTTCCCGCCCACACCGATACCATTTTCCCCACCTTGCTGGTGTTTTGACGCCGCGGATCTAGCACCCATGGCTGCCCCCTCTTCACTATGACCTTATTTAATTTCCTAAGGTCATGTCCACAGTTCGTTTGCCTGTCTGTTTGTTATGAAAGAAAACAATGATCAGATTTGGTTGTGGATCTGGACCTGGAACTTGTGCCTCTGTACGACTGGTGTGAAGGAAGATCTTCATTTTATTAACTTCGTAAGTTGATGTAAAAATATGGCAGCTTTTGATTGTTTTAGAAGCTTGTTAATCAACCAGATCATTAGGCTTCAATATTTGAACCCGCCAGCTTTCACTAACTTTATTGAAATTTGCTGCACGATCACTCTCGCAAAAAAAAAAAAAACAAAAAAAAAAAAAGAGCAAAAACGATCTTTTCACCGTACACCACTTATAGCGATAAGTTGAGCAGTAGCACACTCAAACGTTACATAATTTTTCTTCAGCATTCTTGCATCAATATTGCCTAAGAGACCTTTGAAATGTAACATGGACGATCAAATTCATGGCGCAATATTAAGAACTGCTCAGAAAATTCGGTCGTGTAGAACCTTAGCTAACGTAATGTCAATCATAGTAATGAAGAGCAAGAAAGAGATGCAGAGTTTATGACTATACTCTTTACTGATTGCATGGTCTGTAAATTTATTGAGTCAAAATATTCGTTTCTCCCATTCCCCATGAAAACGTTTTCGCGAACGATCTGCTATAATAGGCAGTGGTACAAGTGCTTTCAGTAGATCTAATGTATGTGGGCGCATGCATTAGTCAGGACAATAGTATCATTACTTGCACTGCATTCTACACTGTGTTTTATGAATTATGGTACGACTTTGCTACCTAAGTATACCCTGAAGTACAGGGAAAAAGGGATGAAATAAGTACATTTCCCCTGAGACTTTTATCACGAAATCCACACGTACTCTAAACTAACCGGGTTTCGTATATATATATATATATATATATATATATATATATATATATATATATATATATATATATATATATATATATATATATGTATATATATACAGGGTGTTTCGAAATTAGAGGGCCCCCCCCTCTACAGAATAAACTAAAATCGATATGGACAAAAACAAAAGTAATTCAGAACAGGTATTTATTTAAGTGTCTCTCTGAGTATTTAATATTTTGTGTGGCCTCCATCTGCCTGTACCACAGCCTGCATTCTTGAGGGGTATGATTTCAGCAAATCGCAAAAAAGCTGAGACTCAAACTCCATTTCCCTGAGCACCTCAGTAACCTCTCTTCGCAGGTCATCAAGGCTTGGTATACCATCATAGTTCACTGTGCACACTTCAACACGATCCTTTAAGACACTACCAGTATTTTCACACACATTAAGGTCAGGGGAGCTACCTGGAAATTCACTTGATGAGAAGAAATCGATACCACTGTTTCAAAGCAATGCCTGTGTCTGAAGAACCTTGAAACATGGTGCCTTATCATGCAACAATGTGACTTCTCCAACAGATAACACATTTTCAGAATCTTTGAGGAAAGGAAATACTCTATCAGTAAGCACAGTTTCTCTGAAGTATTCACCATTCCATGACTGTCCTTTTTCTTTGATGATCCACATTAACCATTTGGCTGTGAAGGAGAGAAAATTTCCCAAACATCAGGAAATTTCACAACTTGGCAAAAGCGCACATCATTGCTGATATCATCCAACTTTGCAGCCCAAATGATGTCATTTTTATGATTTGGCTTCCTGACTGTGTAAATGAAGAATTCATGTGATGCAGCAACATGGAGAAAGTCAGCTTCATCCCAATCTTTAAGAAATGAACCTCAAAACCATGCGCAGTCTTCTCTCTGTTGCTGAGTGATGTTGGGCTTGCTGATAACATGAAATGGCTTGATAGCAGATTTTTTCAACTCACGATATACAGCACTATAACTTCTCTTCTTTCGCCTTTTTGTTTTTAGTTCAAGCACCAATTTATGTAAAGACTTTCTTGGTCTACTCACTGCCTCAGCAATGATGTGTTTTGACTCCTGAGCAATGAATTCAGGCCTTCCAAGATTCTCACTCTTTTTGCGATGACAGTCATATGGATTTTTGTTCCAGTTTCTTTTAACAAAGGATCATCTCTTTTAATGTATTTAGCTATCCAGGAACATGAAATGAAGGGTGTGTCAACATCAGTGGCCTCTCTGAAGGTTATAGCCCGGATTCGGTCAATCCATCTGATTCCCTCCGGGTCGTTAGCCATGGCTGTACCTAACTCTATCACTCAGTCTGAAAATACAAGAAATGTAAAATGAAAAATAGCCTAATAGAAACTTAAAACAATGTACTTGGAGATAGGCTATAGCAAAAAACTTCATAACTTTCCATTTGTTCTGTTTAGGGGGTGGGCCTCTGATTTCGAAACACCCGGTATATATATATATATATATATATATATATATATATATATATATATATATATATATATATATATATATATATATATATATATATATATATATATATAGCGAGAGAGAGAGAGAGAGAGAGAGAGAGAGAGAGTGGAATTATGATAATGATATAACAGAAAATAAGAAGTATATAATTTAAAAACTAGGTGATAAAGGAAACTAAATATGTTGCTCATAACACCATAGCATCCATTAATATAAAAACTTCCTGAATGCCATACGATATCTACGCGTTATGGTTCATTTGGAATCCACCAAAATTCATTTCTTGGCTGATGAAACTCAGCAGCTCATTTTGTCATGCCAGGTATTACATATTTGTTATCATAATCCATTCTGAATTCCTCTGAGTTACAGGCAATTTAAGGGAACGTCTGATCTGGTGGACTTAACAATGGAGGAGTTGATTAAATTTCCCATTAACCTCATGGTGATGTTGCCAGCACAATCATAGCAAACCTCTAACACGCAACTGTTGTTAGAATTTTCCAATTTCATGTAAGAAAAAAGCTAAGATGTTTTATTGGATATCTGTCTTCTGTAGCTCAATAAATGAATTCATAGATAGATAGATAGAGAGTATCTACAAACGTCACTGATTTATTTCTGCTTTAAAAATGCGATTTTTTTTTTACATTCCCTTTAATAACGAAGACATTTTTCTTATTAAAATTTACTTGTTTCTCTGAATTTTTATAATCATATTTACAGTAGAATGTAGTATTGGTTTATTCGCAAGACTTTTAGTTTTATGTATGGACTTTTATCTAAAACTTATCAGACCATAACACAATTCGTTTTATCAGGTAACCTTATAGCCTTTAAAAATCCTTCCGTCTAATAAATAACATTCTTCTTGGGCAATTGGTAATGCGAAATCCTTCTCTTATTGGCTATCGAGTCTGAGGGAACGTTTATTAATAATTTTCTTTATTTGCCTGTACGGCAGGAAAACTTCATTCTTAAAAAAAAAAATAAAAATGTAGTTTTCATATTTTGCAACCGCTTTATTTGAAACAGACTCTTGGCGTCCGGCGGAGAAATCTGACGATTAAAGAAAAAAAAAAAAAAAAAACTATCCTTAAGGTATGTTATCCCGACAAGGAATTGGGATAATAGACTATTTCATGTTCAGCACATTAATGTACCTTTTGGACGCTGTATCCGCCCAAGATCTTTTTATTCAAGCCAAGATAGCTTGAAGAGTCTGTATTCACTTTCCAAATAACGGTATTATTAGGTTTATAGGAGCAACCCTTATACTTTGCTCGTAGTCAGTGAGGCAATGGAAAACAGGTGTTAATGCAAACTCCCTATCAATCATGCAGTAAGTGTGCTCTTGGTTCATAAACCGGCGCTCTATGATTACTCGCGAGATGAAGCAGCGAGCAATACATTTCTTCGCCAAAGTAAAAATAGAAATGAAATTAACTTTGTTTCTTCAGTTTCCGAATCAAAGCCCTGAAGCAGATTGTGAACCACACTGTTTATTCACCAGTTGAAGGATTTAATTGTCCTCTATTATTATTATTATTATTATTATTATTATTATTATTATTATTATTATTATTATTATTATTATTATTATTATTATGAAGCCACACAGACTTCTTAGCTTCTTGACTTCTTACATATTTATATACCTACTTCGTTAGTTAGTAAATTTGAATATTGTATATATGCAGAAACTTACTATTCGTCAGAGGATTTAATCCCACGAAGCAATTCGTGCGGATTTCACTCATCTTGGAAAGGTAAGAGAGTCTCCATGTATTTTCTATTCGGATTCAGTGCTTACTTTTGTAAGAAAATTCAAGAGTGTGATGAAGTTTGATAAATTGAAAATCATACCGTCACATCATTCTCGGTCTTACTTTCTCCAGAATTTGATTCGAAATAGCACCAGCTCTCTCAAAATAGAACTTCGAAATTGACAACATAGTATGACAGTGATAATGAAATTTAAATTCTAAATATAAAAATGTGACGGAATTTGATAAGGTAAGAGTTAAACCTTCGTGTCACTCTCGGTCTTATCTTCTCCAGAATTTGATTCTGAATAGCATCAGCTCTTTCATAAATAGAATTCTGAAATTGACAACACAGTAAGGCAGGGAAAAGGAAATTAAAATTCTAGATCACCACCTATGACATTGAAGAGTTTCCCAACCCCATCTCCCTACACAAAATTGTACAAATAAATACTATATGGTCTGTCAAAAAACACTAAATTGGAATAAACTTTGATTCTAGTTTCAGTGCACTGGGAAGAAGATTTCCATTTATTACCACAACCTGGGCGAAAGTGCGAAGTTGGTAAAATTATTTCTAGAATTTAATCAAGATAAGAATCGGCGGATATATTGGTGAGTCCTTAAATGGTGGCTTCCTTCTCCCCTTTCAATCGCAAGTCACTGGGAACGAAATCGCTCAGATTTATTATTATTATTATTATTATTATTATTATTATTATTATTATTATTATTATTATTATTATTATTATTATTCCATGGATACTCATGCCCAAGGCCTATCTTACACAAGAATCACAAGTTTGTTGTAGACGTAATACTAAGAAATTTTAATCAAAACGCAAAATCTTCCATAATTACCATTGAGTGTATTTAATTTCTTTTATTTTAGCTTTGATTTGAAAAAAAAATATTCAGAATACATAAAATACGTATACCACCACGAGCCGAGAAAGATTAGGTAGAGACAGAGAAGTAAAAGACTAAATGGAAGGAAACCGAATTTTTTCCGTAACGGCCATATCGAGTTAAGACTTTTAACGACATTTAATATACGGAAAGTGTTTTCGTTCCCCTGCAACAATTTCCCCTTGAAACAAAGTTGGACTTTTATTTGATCGCAGAATATTTTATTGGGAATGGAGTCGAATATATTTAAAAACCCCCAGGGGATTTCTATCATTTTACCTCAAAGTTTTACGAGAAAAATGACATACATCATTTTTGTGTTGGGAAGGAGGAAAAATACTTTGTAACAAGAAATACATACTAAATTGCATCATTATAAGATTCTATTTTATTGGCCATATATATATATATATATATATATATATATATATATATATATATATATATATATATATATATATATATATATATATATATATATATATATATATATATATATATATATATATATATATATATATATATATATATATATATATATGTGTGTGTGTGTGTGTGTGTGTGTGTGTGTGTGTGTCTGTGTTTGTCTGTGTATTTTCCACTCGGATTCAATGCTTACAATTATAAAAGAATCCAAAAATGTGGTGAAATTTGTTAAGTTAAAAGGTAAACCCTCATATCATCCTCGGTCTTACCTTCTCAAGAATATAAATCTAAATAACATCAGCTCTTCCAAAATAGAACTTCGAAATTGACAACAAAGTATAACAAAGAAAAGGAAATAAAAATTCTAAATGACCACCTATGACCTTGAAGGTCTTCCCAACCTAATCTCCTACAAAAGCATTACAAATAAATGAATTATGGCCCGGTTAAAAAACAAAATTCGATCTTTGAATACTATGGAATAAACCTGGATTCGAATTTCAGTTCATTCGGAATATTTCCAATTATTACCATAACCCAGACGGAAGTGCGAAGTTACTAGAATTGCTTCGGGGACTTAATCTGGAGGAGGATAGGTTATACTGATGAGTCCTTAACTTATATGGTCAGTTCCTTCTCTCCTTTCAATCGCATTTTCCAGTTCACTGGGAACGAAATCGCCCACAATTATTATTATTATTATTATTATTATTATTATTATTATTATTATTAATATTATTATTATTATTATTAAATATCAAGAAAGTATCATATATCAATAAATGGCTAAGGACCTGCTCGGTGGAAATCTACGCCGATGACCCTTACAGTCTGCCTCCAAAGGGGCCTGCTGATCTAAGCCTACCTGCAGTATACCATACGGCAGAAAATGCTTTTCTAAAAGCAAAATCCCTCTCAGAAAAGATTGACAAAACCTCAGAAAAAAATAAGGAAGCATAAGGCAAATTTTCACAGATCCGGGACGTAATCAAAGGATTACAGGAATCACTCCACGGTCTTAAAACTGTGAAAACAAATAACAATCTTTCACGGATCTGGGATGCGATCAAAGGAGTGCAGGAATCATTACACAATCGCACAGCAAGCCACCTGACTCCTTTGCATGAGGCATCTATTATTTCCTCGCCTCCCCAACAACACGAGAGAAATGAGGGTGCGACGCGAAGTCGAGATGGCCATACCCTCCCATGAGGGGTCTGCCCTCCCCCCTTCGAATGACGCGCCCACACCACCTGTAGACCTATCGGAGAGGACCGACGAGCCCCCAACCTCCCCTTCCTTCCAAGTGCCTCCGGTGGAAGATAGATCTTCAGTGAAGATCACCAGCCCTCATGAGTCTTCCGACCCTGTCTCTCCCCCTCCAACTGGCCGTCGTGGATGAAGATATGATTGATCATGAGGGGACTGGGGGCTGGCAGACACAAACAAGTAGAAAAAAGAAAAGAACGTCTCGAGTGTCCGCTGAACCGAAGCCCAGCATTCGTGAATCACCTCGCCCGAAACCTGAGAGGAGGTGTCACATTATGATTCACAAATTACGGTCATCGGTGAGGCTAGACACCATAGTAGAGAGAGTCAAGTTTCTCACGGGCTCTGACCCTCTTATCTCCCACGAACTCCCATGCAAAATTAAACATAAAGTGGCCTACAGGATTACCTGCCTATTTCTCCACCTCGATGTTCTTAAAGGCGAGAATTTCGGTCCTAACATAAAAGTCTCAAGATACAACCTAATCTGGGACCCCCCCCCCCCCAGGGGAACTTATTGACACCCTAAGGGGGTTCAGGCACAGACTCGCCTTCTACCACAAGTGCCAGCTGTCCTCTCAAGCTGAGTGAATGCCCACCCTCCCTGGTCAATCCCCCATCCACCCAAATGATCAACTCATTCATTTCCCATCTTCATGAGCTGCCATGGATTCACTAGATATAATCTCTTGGAATATTTTTGGCCTCAAGAGGAACATTCATCCCTTAAACATGTTCTGCAAAAACTTCAAAGGTTTCATTGCATTGCAAGAAATGCTTCTCTGGCCTCATGACCTTGCCGTCTGCGATTCAGTGCTTGAAGACTTCAGAGCTTTCTTGACCTCATCAATGCAAGTTACAGATCACATCGTAGCCGGTCGCCCGAAGGAGGGCCTTTCTTTCTTGTGGCACAAATCGTTAGACAATATGGTGAATGTGTTGACCTATAGGAGTGAAAGATTGCTGGGGCTTCAAGTGACAGTAGGGGACTCTAAGAGGTATTTCTAAGTAATAGATACACGGCGGGTATTTAGCGAGAAATGGCAGTTTCTCATAGTGTTTTGGTCGCTTATTTACAATTTAACGTTATTTTTGGGGGGTCGGCTGTAATTAACCTGTAATTATCCCCTGAAGTCCATCCAACGAGGGGTTTCCATACGCGATCTTCATAAGACAGAGCACGGCTACGTCTGTTTCGAACGGTTCATATCCCGTCCGGCAAGTGCAATACCTTGGAAACTGGTTTTTACGACACTTTTAGGGCTTCTGACAATGGCGGTGCATTTGTTTGTTGTCGGCCAAATGGAATGTGCCTTCGCCGTGTTTAGTACTGGCCCCGGGGGTGGGGGGGGGGGGGCGGCAGTACCCATACGTTTACAAGTTGCCAGACGAGATATGAACCGTTTGAAACAGACGTAGCCGTGCTCTGTCTTGCGAAGATCGCGTATGGAAACCCCTTGTTGGGTGGACTTCAGTGGTTAATTACAGGTTAATTACAGCCGACCCCCCAAAAATAACGTTAAATTGTAAATAAGCAACCAAAATACTATAAGAAACTGCCATTTCTCGTTAAATACCCGCCGTGTATCTATTACTTATATCTATCCTCTAAGATCCTAATAATTAAAGTTTATATGCCCTGGGAAAAAAACGATAATTTTGATCAGTACTGCATGATCTTAAGTGAGTTACACAGCATTATTCACGACTCTACTGCTGACAATATTTGTATAATTGGGGACCTTAATTCTCACCCCACAAAACAGTTTTATAATGAACTTACTTCCTTCTGTCAAAATCACTCTCTCCGAATTAGGGATGTAATTCTCCTCCCTCCCTCCTCCTATACCTAAGTACAGAACAGAACGGACACAGTTACAACCTCCTGGTTGGACCACTGCATTACGTCCCCTCAACTTCATGATTCTATTGTGACCTGCAACATTCGATACGATCTTGCAATGGGCTATAATCACATCCCCTTACAGGTGTCATTCAGTACCCCATCTCTCCCTACCGTGAACCCCCTGGGATTTTAAAAACCAACAGAAAACCAGATCCTTTAGGGAAACCACGGATACCAGGCAGTAGTCAATAGCTCAACCGGCAGACGCCTTACTGTGCACTACCCAAAATGCAGAAACGATCATCACAGGAGAGATCTGAAAGAATTCTATTCGAATATAATTTCCGCTTTGCTCGCCCCCGGCAGGGATACCTTTAGATCTCGTCAAGGCAACTCCCGTAATATACCTGGATGGAATGACTTGGTTAAAGATCTATAGGCTATACACATTCACGAGAAATGTTTCTACTGTGGAGACATAATGGTAGCCCGCGGGAAGAACACTTTGCACTGCTAATGAGGCAGGCGAGAGCTCAGTTTAAACTTGCCATTAAGCATTGCAGATTGAATGAAAAGCAACTAAGAGCTGATGCAGTGTCTAGAAAATTAGTATCTGGCAATTACCCCCGTCTTTGGAAGGACATTCAATCCCTAAATCCCAAAACTAAAAAGCTATCACAGAGAGTAGGAGAAGCTGTCGGTGACGAGGCCATCGCAAGAATGTGGGGCGATCACTTCAGCACTATCCTGAATTGCATAAACAGCCAAGACTCCCGCAGGGATGTAAATAACCTCCTTACTGATAATATTCAGTTTCATTTCGCCAATTGTATTACGCCACGTAACATCAGCGATGCCATAAACAACCTACCTAATAATAAATCGCCGGCTGCGATGGACTGCCTGCTGAAGCTTTCAAATTCTGCCATCCGATCATTTACATTTTGCTAGCTGCTCTGTTCAATGCGTGCATAATTCACCAGTTCCTCCCAGACTCCCTACTTTTAGTTCACTTAATACCATTAATAAAAAAAAAAAAAAAAACTAAAGGATGCAGCTGACCCTGGCAATTATCGCCCGATTGCAATTACTAAGATTGCGTCGAAGATACTGGAGTCCGTTCTTCTAGTGAGACCCGAGCTGATCGTCAGTAATGGGGTAACGTACTGTCGTACACCTTCGGCTCCCTAAACGGGCTCCGGCAAGGGGGCATTCTCTCTCCATACCTGTTTAACACGTACACAGATGCCCTAAGTGTCAAACTGAACTCACTCCCAATCGGATGCACTATCAACGAATCAACAATAAACAAACTTTGTTACGCTGATGATATGGTTCTGGTCTCCCCATCATGCATCAGTGCAAGGTCTCCAGCGACTCATCGACGCATGCCGCCAATATGCAGAGGGATTTGATATCCTATAAAACGAAACCAAGACCCAGTGTATGTCGCTGCTCCCGAGATCGCTTAAGCATATTGCAGAACCAGTAATTTTCCTCGGAAATCATCGTTTGGAATTCGTGCATGAATTTCCGTATTTGGGACACATTATCACGGACGACCTAAAAGATACGGCAGACATAGAACAGAGGCGTCGTAAACTGTGTGCAACTGGCAACATGACTGCAAGGAGGTTTGCCTTCTGTCACCGAGAAACGAAACTGCTGTTTTTCCGCTCGTACTGCTCCAGTATATATGGATGTTCCCTTTGGACGAACTATACCCGAGAGACCATGAGACGTATCACTGTTGTTTATAATTACATTCTGAGACGCCTCACAAAAACACCTCGCTATCACTCAGCCATGGAGATGTTCATAGAAAACCGCCTGGATAATTTGAAAATCATTGTGAGGCGAACAATGTCCAGTCTGATCACCCGACTGAGAAACAGCAGCAATTCCCTCATACAAAGCATCCTAAGCAGTGAGGCAAGAAAAAGATCTAAATTGTGGGAAAGATGGAATCATGAGGCGTCTGTTCCTTGAATGACTTATTCTCTATTTTTTGTATTATGAAGTGTCATCTTCAGAATCTGTCATTATTATTATTATTATTATTATTATTATTATTATTATTATTATTATTATTATTATTATTATTATTATATTTCTGCATTTCTTGTTATTTTTGGTATTTTACTTTTTGTATTACTGTGATTAATATCATTGTAGAGTTTTGCAATTTTCAATATTCGTATTTAGCCTCTGGACCTGGCTTCAGTAACCACCTAAGGTCCCCAGATGGAAATTAATCGTCTGCATTCTGTATTTATTTATTATCACTTTAATTTTTTTCTATTCTCCATATAATTGCTGTCATTACCATTATTATGAATTCTATTTTTTCTACTTCTTCAGCAACTGTGTGGATACTGTCGATAATTATTGTTATAATGTTACCTAATGTATCTAGATTGTGTGTATTGTATTTGTATATTCCATGTATATAGCCTTGAGCCGAAATAAAGCTTATTATTATTATTATTATTATTATTATTATTATTGGAAAAGATAGCTACCCTGGCATGCCGTAACTAGCAACTACTCTGCTAACGATGTTATAAACGGCTAGGATTTCCTGGTGAAAGCTTCAGGGCAAGAGTTAAAAGAGGCTTTTTATACGTTGGTTTTAAAATGCATATTCTGAAAATTAGAACAGCATCCACTAAGCATCTGATTTAAATTCAATACGAATTTTGCAAATGCTACAAATGTTAAGACTGATTCAACAAATTCGTTCTAAAGTAAATCAGTAATGTTGAATATGAAGAAAGACAAGCTTAAGTGCTGCAGAAATTAATTACTTTTCACTTAAGGAAGTCTTTGACTTCCTAGTCATGCAATGTCTCTCAGCTACCGATTATGACGTCAAACAATTTCCAAAAGTTCCCTAACAAAAATCTTCAACTCTTCACAAGTTGGGGGATGTTTAGGAGGAAATATTGCTCCTTGATGGCCCCCGTTCCGTTCAGACAAAAGGAGAATGCGCTTTATGAAAGTCATTAAGAGAATTCTAATCACCTCTTCTGCTTTTAAGTACCAATGTATATTTTCCAAATAGAGAACTAAAGGTCATTAACGTTTTGGTCATGGTTTTCTCTGTTGAAGTGTATGCGATGATTATTAAAATCTGCATAACGTTATGGCTTTAAGGATCTGCAGATTGCTCCAGAAAAACTTGAATTCTGAGTTTAATTGTTATTAAGGGAATTTTACAAGTTTCCTCATACATTCAGTTTGGGTTAAACTCAGTAAGATATCAAATCTCTGAGGAACAAAATCTGCTTTACATTTTAGCTATAAAAACTCTGTATACTGCTTTAGAATAAACCTGACTACTGAGTTTTATTTTTCTCGTGGGAATTTTGCAAGTTTAATAATATACTGAGTTTGGGTTACATTCAATAAGAAATTAAATCTCTGTGATACTTTGGTGATTTGATTTCTTTGCATTTGGTGACATCTCGATTTCCTCAGTCAGCTGTTATTTCGGACTCCATTCACTGATGACTGACTTCATTCATCACCGAGATCTCAATCTACGTTAGTTTTCATTCAAACACTTAAACCAAGGCTCTCAGGAACGGTTCACCTGGTCGTATAGGCTTTTTTTGTTTTTTGTTTTTGTTTTACCGTTTGGAACTTGAGTTCGTATGAATAAAATCCTCATTAATATGCATTGCCAATTTCTTTCCTCGTAAAACATCCAGCGTAAAGGAGGCAAAGTTTTACCTTCCAAGAGTGTAAAAGGAGCGTAGTAACATGATCAGGAAGTGTGGTGTAAGTGTATTCCTATGTTGATGTAATTTTCTTATATAAAGAGGACAAGACTGAAGACGCAATTCCTTATTCATTATTTGTTTACCAAAAGTAGTATAGATATTAATCTATGTTTACTTGCTTTTTGTAATATTGCATATATTGCCCACAATGAGAACGCCATCCAACTTGAGCGAGGTTATAATAATAACATAGAAAGTAGTGGCAAGTAATTGCTTGGTATATTACGTTACGCCATGTAATGATACTTTTAGTAATTAGTTTAGCTAGATTGCTCAAGGACAGGTTCACTGGAAAAAAATAATGATTTGATCGGGTAAGATACATTATAGTTTATATAATTCTTTCCCTGCTTTTATGTAAGCTCTGTTGTGATATCATTCAGAGTTTATTATTACTTGCTTACTTTTCGGAGATCTGTTACGTAGCATTTCTAAGGAAAGTGACGCTAAAATTGTTCATAATTTGGGATTTTTTTTAATAGTTATTCTTAAAATCTCTCTGGTATGTTATGACAACTCGACAATTGCATGGTACCTGATGTCAAAGTTAACCATACTAATGATTTTTTCTTCTTACCAACAAGATGTTTAAGAAAACTATGAATAATAGCTGTAACTTTCGTTAAGGCTTATATAGCGTTCTGTTACGTTCTTGTCTTAAATCATTTTTAGATCAATGAAACCGTAATACTTATCTCTTAAGAATTAGTCCTTGCTGGAAATTAGAAGCATCCCCTTACAATAACAACTTACAAAAATAAGCGTCACTCTGACAACATTAATAACAGCGCAAGTGAATAGCTGTACAGAGAGACAAAATTCCCTAGGAATGATGGACGAACTTCTTCATCAATTTCTTACTTAGCATCTCAAAGTTTAGCCAGTCACTCTGAGCACTTCGGTTGTGTGGTAACTTCGTATTATCGATACTGCGCCAGCCACTTTTCGACCAGAGTTCTAGTGGAACCGTAATGTATCAAAGGCATCATGTATCTGTATGTTAAATTATTAACATATTTCTAGATTATATGGTATACTTAATGTTAATAGTTGAGGACGTGGTTAACAGGAAAATCATATTATTTCATTTTTATCTGAAATGAAGAATGACTGGGATAAAAAAAAAAAATTCAGAATATGTACAATGGCACATCTTAAGCCACTTTGTGTTTTGCGCTCAGTGCATCTTCATTGCGAGTTTTAATCCGCTTGAGCGCTTAAACTATTTTCTTATTTAATAGCTACTGACATTAATACTTTTATATACGGCATTAAAAAAATTTTCATAGCAACATCTATTGAGGCTTCTACTTAAGTGTGATTGAGGTTGACACCTGTTGGGGAATATATCGGATTTCTTGAGCAATAAAACATGAATAAAAAGTAGTTATACCGTGGCGGGATCGGTAATGATGTCTGCTTGCAAATCAAAGTGTCTTGGAAGCGAACTGAAATACCAAGTGGGGATTTAAGTTAATCTCTCTTTTAATTACTTGCTAAACCCACACGGACATACTCATATATATATATATATATATATATATATATATATATATATATATATATATATATATATATATATATATATATATATATATATATATATATATATATATATATATATATATGTACGTGTGTGTGTTTGTCATTTACCATCTTTTACGTTTCTGAGAACGCCTATATGTAAATGTAATTGTGTCTTAGAGAGAGAGAGAGAGAGAGAGAGAGAGAGAGAGAGAGAGAGAGAGAGAGAGAGAGAGAGATTCATGAAAAAAGAATCCATTTTAATTACGAACATTATGACGGTGAAGTCGAGTCCTTGTCTATCTATAAATGTAATAAACTAATCATCAAGCGGAAGAGTGCGGGAAATACTGAATGTGAGATTCTAAAGCCTTCATTGCATTTAGAATGAAATTTAGGGCCGGAAGATCTCCGAAATAGAGGAAGCCTAAAAACATAGTTATATTCTGAATCGAGCCTAAATTCTTTAGTAAGAATATTATTAATCAAGGATTTCTCTCTCGTATTTACATCCTACAGGTTCATTATTTTCAGAATTTATCAATAAAAACCCCATCTTTACTTAATTTTTAAGATGAAATGTAAAAATAAGCAATGGTATTTCTTTCAGAGCTTAGTTATCAGTATAACCATCAGCAGAATAGTTCAAGCAATACGTATACTGAATTTCCGTCGACATTTTAACAATGGCTTTTGATCAGGAAGCGGCCATTCGTAAAGATATGTTCCTGTTAATACAGATATCCTATATTCGGTGGAGACGTTCCTGATTCTCGGACCATTGGCTGATCTCATTGGGCGAGGATTGTGTAATCTCATCGTGGCTGGACGGAATTCTCGTCTCCCCTTTGACCTAATGGGCGATGTGGCAAAGGCTATCAGTCCTACTAATAACTCGAATGATCACTTCGTCGTTGAGGATTCTTTCAATACATTTTCATTTTAAATTCTCTCTCTGCCTCTGTTTCTCTCTTTGTCATGCACTTTGTATATATATATATATATATATATATATATATATATATATATATATATATATATATATATATATATATATATATATATTTGTGTGTGTGTGCGTGTTTGTGCGTGCCTGTGTGTTTATAAAGACCCTAGAATTACAAAAGTAATTTTTTTTATACTTTTATCATGATTAAACAGTGTTTGAAAGTTTTCAGAACTGGCAGTTAATTCGGACAAAGTAATACGAATAAGTAATTATCTTAAATATTGAATTCAAAGCAGATGATAGTATACAAATAGGCCTGTTTTACCTTCATGTGAACATTTATTGTTAGCACCACTGTATATTATCACTGAACTAAATTTCCTATTCGATACATCATCGGGTTATATCTAATCCCACCAGGCTCCAAACATTTCTGCACTGTCGTACTGAGCCCAAATTTAATTCTTGGTCACTGAAGAAATAATATATGTTGACATTGTCAGAGCTGGTTTTTTTTCTTTTTTGTAGTTCACCGAGAACTTTGCTGTTTGTGAAACGTTTATGATAATTTTCTTATTTTTTCCTTGACAAATTAAGCTCGAGCCCAGAGCGTTTTCTATCCAGCAAAATCGTTGCGGCGTTATCTTTCGCGTTTTCAATTTATTATTAGTATGAGCACCATTCTTATGAAATATTGCATAGAGCACATGTATTTTTCTGCGTGATGCACCTTTGTTCTTGGATGTAGAGAGTACTGAAGATACCCGGGAAAAGGAACGCACTAAAAGACGCAAAAAGGCTTATGTAGCAAAGAATAATGAGAATATACTAAAAGAGAGAGAGAGGAAAAAAAAAAATATTCAGTCATTTATTATGAGATCTGTCATCAAAGTAGCTATACTGGATACGAATGTTTGTACGTGAAAACAAGTCAGAGGAACGCGTTTTTTCTGTCAGTACTTTGTCACATACGTGTATCCCTCTTATATGGCAATTGATTTGGTACAAACCCGGTTCCACAGATCTACACACCTCCGTCATTACCCACACCCACGCACGGACCCCATTTCCCACACTCCACATTTTTCCTACCCATACCAATAGGATTTTTCCCTCCGTGGAGGTTTTTCGACATCAAAGTTCTAGCACCCATATCCACCACTTCTTCGCTATGACCATACTTCATTTTCTAAGGTCATGTTCTCAGTTCGTTTGTCTGTCTGTTATGGAGAAAACAGTAATCATGTTTGAGTATGCATCCAAATTTGAAGGTTGGGCTCCTGAACGATTGCTTTGTAGAGGGTAAGATCTTCATTTTATTATCTGTATTAATTGGTGTAACAGATGACCACCTCTGGTTCTCTTCAAAACGTGCTCATTCATCAGATCACTAGGCTTCATTATTTAAACCTGTATGTTTTTCTTAACATCTATGTACTCTGCAGCGTGATCACATTCGCACACAAACACTAACAAACAGATATCTATTATTTTCAGATACACACTCATTTCACCACACACCATTTTCAAGCATAGATTGGACAATATCACGCACAGACGATATATAATTTGCTTCAACATTCTTAGTTCAATTTCACATAAGACGTTTGTAGCATGTACCAAGAACGATCAAATTCCTGTCATAGCATTGAGAATTGCGCAGACAAAGAACAAGACACAGAGGCGGGAATCTTCTTCTTCTTCGTTTAACGTGCTTTTTCCCATTTTTCATATGGGGTAAGCACGATGCCTTCTTTTGAAGGACTTGGATTTGCCGTTGGGGTAGGCCGTAGCCTCGATCGGCGGCCCTGCCTGACATCGCTTAGACCCCGGTAGCACATGTGTATATGTATCGTGCCAAATCCCCAGCTCCCTTTCTCCCAGGAGCGAGGAGACGTGAGCGGTTAGGCCGACAGTTCGAGACGTGTGAGGCATCTGTTATGTTTTTAGAAGATGTTGGAGTGGCTTTGTTTGTGTGTGTATTAGTCTGTAACACCCATTTGCTTTCAGCAAACCTATCCGTTGATAACGTACATAATCCCGGGGACACAGAGGCGGGAGTAATGACTATATTCTGTAATGATTTCACGTTCCGAAATTTAGTGTATCAAAATATTCGTTTCCCTTATTGCCTATGAAAACGTTTTCTCAAATGTCCTTTCATGACAGGTAGTGGTGCAAGTGTCTCCGGTATATTTATGTGTTCGTATGCATTCGCCAGCACAATAGTCTCATTAACTGCATTACATTTATTTTTACGTTATGTTTTATGAATTATGGTGTGATATTACTACCTAAGTATACCCCGAAGTTCTGAGGAAAACGGATGAAATGAATACACTTCCCCGAGACTTTTATCATTAAATACACACGTACTCTGAAGTAAACGGGTCCGTGACTACGTATACACACACACACACACACACACACACACACACACACACACACACACATATATATGTATATATATATATATATATATATATATATATATATATATATATATATATATATATATATATATATATATATATATATATATATATATATATATATATATATATATATATGATCGAAGAAGGCAGACTCACATTTGACACTCACTGTAACTTTGCACTGCAATTCATTTGTTTACTACTGTAACTTTATTATTGTGTTAATGAAGTAAAGAAAACTACTTTGTGTCTTCGTCAAACCTCCAGAACTGAAAACACGCTACTACATAACAAAGCCAGAACGATAAGCATCTCTAAAGAAAGTAATCCTCTTAACTTGACAATGAATAACAGAAAGAAGAATAAATAAATAAATAAAGAAAAGACATCATATATATATATATATATATATATATATATATATATATATATATATATATATATATATATATATATATATATATATATATATATATATATATATATATATATATATATATATATATATATATATATATGTGTGTGTGTGTGTGTGTGTGTGTGTGTGTGTGTGTGTGTGTGTGTGTGTGTGTGTGTGTGTGTGTGTGTGTACACACGCACACATATTTCACACACACACACATATATATATATATATATATATATATATATATATATATATATATATATATATACATATATATATATGTAAATATGTATGTATGTATGTATATAGTGTAAGAAGAATGAAGAGGGTAAATGAAATTTGTAATAATGATATAATAGAAAATGAGAAAGAGATAGTACTGAGAACTAGGTGACAACAGCGAAGCTAAATATGTTAGTCACAGCACCTTAACATCCTTTCATATTTAAGCTTCCCGAATGCCGCATGAATCCTATGCGTGATGATTCATTTGGAATCCACCAAAATTCATTTCTTGGCTGATGAAACTCAGCACCTCGTTTTGTTATTGTATCTTCGTTATAATAATCCATTCTGAAATCCTTTGAGTTACAGCCAATTTAAGGGAACATCTGATCTGGTGGACTTCAGTGTTTTAATATCAATGGAGCACTTGATTAAATTTCCCATTAACCTCATGGTGATGTTGCTAGCATAATTATAGCAAACCTCTAACACGCAACTGTTGTCAGAATTTTTCAGTTTCATCTATAAGAAAAGCTAAATTGTTTTATTGGATATATATATTCTATAGCTCGATAAATGAATGGATAGATAGATAGATAGATAGATAGATAGATAGGTAGATAGATTGAAAAATAGATAGATAGATAGATAGATAGATAGATAGATAGTATCTATAAGTTTCACTGATTTATTTCTACTTTAAAAGTGTGATTTTATCTTTACATTCCCTTTAAGAATGATATTTTTTTTTATTAAGATTCAGTTTTTTTCTGAATTTTCATAACCTCATTTCAGTAGAATGTAATATTGGTTTAGTCGCCTTTTATCACAAACTTATTATACCATAATTGAATTCGTTCTATCCGGCAACTTATAGCCTATAAAAATCTTTCCGTCTAATAAATAACATTCTTCTTAGGCAACTGGTAATGCGAAATCTTTCTCTTATTGGTTATCGAGTTTGCGGGAACGTTTATTAATAATGTTCTGTGTTTGCCCATTTTGGCAGGAAAATTATAACTCTTTAGGAAAAAAAATGAAGTTTTCGCTTTTTACAACCGCTTTATTTAAAACAGACTGTTGGCGTCCGGCTGAAAAAAAAAAAAAAACTGTCCTTAACAAGGACTGGTATTGCAAGCTATAACACATCTCGTGAATTAAATAACTTTTTGGGCGTCTGTATTTGCCCGAGCAAAAGTAGTATGAAGTTGTGTTATTCATTTTCCTAAGAACAGCATTATTATATTATGACAGTAATTCTTTTTCGTTGCTCATAGCCAGTGATGCAGTGCGATTTAAACAAATATTAATCAGACTTCCTTTCAATCAGTGGTAAATGGCAGTGACCAAAGTGATGCCAGTCATTCTTCTTCATAAACTAACGTACAATGATTACCCGCAACTTGAAACAGCGATCAATATATTCATTATATTCCTTCACCAAAATCACAATAGAAATGGAATTGACTTTGTTACATCTGGCTCCGAATCGAAGCTTTAGAGCAGTTCGTGAGGCGCACTGTTTATGGTGTCTGGTTTTGTCATCATGCATGAAATTGACATTATCATGAATTTTCTGTTTTTCTTAATTGTACTGAGTATAACATTTACTCGTAGTTGTCCAGATTTACATTTAGAAGAGTTTCAGAATTAAAGGATGTAAGCTCCCATTATTATTATTATTATTATTATTATTATTATTATTATTATTATTATTATTATTATTATTATTATTATTATTATTATTATTATTATTATTATTGAGCCAGACAGGCTTCTTAACTTCTCGATTTCCCACATTCATCTTATACATACTACTGCAAGCATTAAATATAAATAGAGTCTATATGAAAAAAACTCTTAACTTTCTCGAAAGGATTTAATCCCACGAGGCACCTTAAATAGGCTCCAGTCGCTCCTGGAAAGGTAAGCGATTCTCCATGCATTTTCCACTCGGATTCAATGCTTGCAGTTATAAGAGAGTCCAAAAATGTGATGAAATTTGATAAGTTTAAAGTTAAACCCTCACATCATTCTCCAGAATTTGATTCGAAATAGCATCAGCTCTTTCAAAACAGTACTTCGAAATTGACAACGTAGTATGACAATGTGGTGGAATTTGATAAGTTAAGAGTTAAGCCCTCGTGTCATTCTCGGTCTTATCTTCTCAGAATAGCATCAGTTCTTTCATAAATAGAATTCAGAAATTGACAACACAGTAAGACAGTGAAAAGGAAATTAAAATTCTAGATCACAACCTATGACATTGAAGAGCTTCCCAACTCCATCTCCATATGAAAGATAATACAAATGAAAGCCGTGGGGTCCGTCAAAAGACACTAAATCGGAATCAATCTGGATTCTAGTTTCAGTGCACTGGGAAGAAGATTTCCATTTATTACCACAACCTGGGCGGAAGTACGAAGCTACTCAAATTTCTTCCGGAATTTAATCAAGATAAGAATCGGATATATTGATGAGTCCTTACCTTAAATGGCCGCAACCTTCTCCCCTTCCAGTCGCATTTTGCAATTCACTAGGAATGAAATCGCCCTGAGTTATTATTATTATTATTATTATTATTATTATTATTATTATTATTATTAGTCCTAAAGCCAGTTTTACAAAACTATCAAAAGTTTGTTGTAGATGTAATGCAAAGAAATTTAAACCGAACACAAAACCTTCTATAATTACAACTAAGTTTATTTAATTTCTTTTATTTTAGCTTAGATTCAGAAAAAAAAAAAAAACTAAGCAGAAGATATAGAATACATACACCACCAGGAGGCGAGAAAGATTAGAATCAGAGAGCGGAGTAAAAGACTAAATGAAAGGAAACTGAATTTTTTCCGTAACGGCTATATCGAGTTAAGACTTTTAACGACATTTAATATACGGAAAGTATTTTCTTTCCGCTGCAACAATTTCCCCTTGAAACAAAGTTAGACTTTTATTTGATCGTAGAATATTTTATTGGGAATGGAGTCGTATATATATAAAAATCCCCAAGAGGATTTCCATCATTACAGCTCAAAGTTTTACGAGAAAATTTCATACATCATTTTTGTATTGGGAAGGAAGAAAACTCCTTTGTAACAAGAAATTCATGCTAAATTGCATCATTTACAAGATTCTATTTTATTTGATATGCATATTTAAAGTTCCATAACTGAATTATACCAAAAACATTAAATACTTACAGTTATTTTTCCTAACTGAGATTACTATGCAAAATCTAAGCTCGACCCCTTTTTACTTTATTATATCCTTACAATTTATCGCAAATCTTATGCTGATAATAAAAAACTTTAACTGGTAAACATATCATTATCTCAATTTCATTTGGATATTTTAGTAATCAGTGCACTCCTCTTTGTCTTTGCTTTACACACTTTTAATCATGTTGCATGGAGATGAGCACACACACACACACACACACACACACACACACACACACACACACACATATATATATATATATATATATATATATATATATATATATATATATATATATATATACGATATTCGGGGATAATGAGAAGAGTAAGCATCCTTTTTTTCTTTTACTGCGTGTTCAAATCCACTTACAATATTTTCCTACTTAGTGGAAAGAGCGCTGAATTAGCCGAACCAATATTCATTAAATTCAGTTAATTTTATTTTCTTCTCTTTTCAGCCAGAAACGTGTCCCAATTCTAATGTCTTCCCAGTTCATTGTAAAAGCTTTATAATTACAGAGCCAATAATAATAATGCAGTGCCAGATTTATCAAACAGTTTGAAAAGGATTATGCTTTTATGGACAAAGTATAGCCACATATTATCGTTGCTGTTAACGAACAGACGAAAAGAAGAAAAAATCATTCCTTGTGTTTCAGTTTTAATCTTTGTACATCTCACATTTC
>JANJGK010000041.1:2435490-2447990 GCA_039081455.1 Macrobrachium rosenbergii
TGTTTTTTCCAAAAAAATAATATAAATATAAAACAAATTTTTTACAATTCCAAGATATTAAAGTACATTTTTTCGTCAGTACAAGATCTCATAAAATGTTTTTCAGAATGGTCTTTAGGTTTATATCATCGACGTATAAACGGGAAGGAGATCCAGAATTTTGTACAACAAAAGTCGCCCAGCTTTATCTTCCTGTCTTTTATCGCTGACTCCTTTGCTTGCAGTTCTTTAGTTTTTTAAGGTTACAATGTATGCGATACTGTTTTCGTATTATCTTGTGTTATAATTACTATAAAATACATCGAACTACTCAGCATATAAAAAGCATAACGACATGCAGACCATTTTGAGGACCCTCCCAAATTTGAGACATTAAATTTCTTGTGTCAAATGCAATCTTAATTCCAGTGCTTGCATGAAACTGGGAATTCCTTAGAGAATTCTCATAAAACTAATGGCAAGTTATGGTCCTTACATGGGGCATTTGGCCTCTTTTTTTTTTTTTTTTTCTACTTCGATGTCTTTATTAAATTAAACACAGACAGGATTTCCCACAGAAGCTGAGAATCAATTTTTACCGCACTTTCATTAATACCTACTTACAAATAATAATGATATAGATATTTCCGGTAGTCACAACGTAAGAAATAACAATGAATATATTTAATAGAGATCTGGTTTAGTCCAGGCATTATGATAATAATAATTTAAACATTATGAGAAAATAAATCTTTTTGATTAATATTAAGTAACTGGCAGAAGTGCAAAATTATGCATATCATAAAATAGTCACTTTCACAAATATCTTTGAAAAAGCCACTAAGCAATATTCGGCGACGAGAGAGAGAGAGAGAGAGAGAGAGAGAGAGGAACAGCACCTATCCAATCTCATTAGGGATGGAAGGAGTTTAGCAGATGCACCTGTATGTTAATTACTAATTTCACGTCTATCCGCTCCTTCGGTAATTGCTGACTTCTACAAACACAGAACTCAAGTTTCATTTTCCTTCCGTTGTCTTCGATTTTTAATATGCATGAAAATATGAGAAGGCTCTTCTGTTAAGTTTTTCTGCATATCACTCAAGGAAGTTAAGGAAAATCACTGAAAAATCTTTGACAACAAAAAGAGAACATTAATGTACGCCTGAGTTTTCCCGATTGAATGATAAAAAACTTTATCAAAAAAAGTAAAAGAACAAGATAATTAGAATATGTTTTAGTCAACAAGCTATGCCATCCATCAAGTACACACACACTCTCACACACACACACACACAAATATATATATATATATATATATATATATATATATATATATATATATATATATATATATATATATATATATATATATATATATATATATATATATATATATGTGTGTGTGTGTGTGTGTGTGTGTGTGTGTGTAGTGTGTGTGCGTGTGTGTATGTGTGTGTGTGTTACTTAGGCAAAAGAGACAAATCTTGCAAAGAACGAGGAAAACAACACATACAAAAACATAAGGCATTATAATCAAAAGTCAGCAGTTGCCAAGCACCGTTGGGAAAAAGACCACAAAATAGAATGGGAGAATATGAAATTTTTGTACAGGAACACTAACAAAACGACCAGACATTCACTTATATATCTATATCTATCTATCTATCTATCTATCTATCTATCTATATATATATATATATATATATATATATATATATATATATATATATAGATGGATAGATAGAGAAATGGAGAGATCGATAGATAGATAAGTGTGTGTGTGTGTGTGTATGTATGCACAAACACACACACATATACATACGGTATATATATATATATATATATATATATATATATATATATATATATATATATATATATATATATATATATATATATATATATATATATATATATATATATATATATATATATATATATATATATATACAGTGGAAAAATTAGATTACCCTAGAATTTATGAATCTTCTTTATCCGATACGCTTCCATGTTGAACACGGATATGGCACAAACAAAAAGACAACCGTAAAACAAAAAAACTCTTGAAAAAAATCCGAATGCAAGAACTCGTCCGATTCCTCGCCCATTTCCATTTTACAATACAGAGCGTTCGGATGACGAGAGATCTGATTTGCAATGTAGCATCCAATGGTCTCATGTTATGAAGCACAATTTTATTTGGACGTTTCATGGCGAAAAAGGAAAGATCCCTTTTCAGCCGCAGAATTGGATCTTTTTGGCCGTTTCATTGATTCATAAGACTGGCTGAAAAACGGGTTAGGAATGGGGCCTCAATTTATATGTGGAAATTCTGGAAAAACTAAATTCAAGGTTTGAGTGTGTTATTGATTACTATCAATAATAATGGATACGGAACTGAAGTTTTGATTATCGATATTAAATCCTCTTCGGATGGAACAAAATTAGAACTTCCAATTGATTTGTTATTCCGTAATGCTATTAGCATATGAAGCTGCCCTTTATGCACAATTATAACTTTAAAACTTCTTGTAGAAAACTGAGTACAAAAATATGGTTAGAATAACTAAACTTTAGTCAATTCGGTATGAGCCACCAATCGTTTGTTTTAAGAAATTAAACAAACAAATGTATATAAGTTAATCTTCAAGCGTGCTACAATATATTTATCAATGCTAACTTTCTTTCCCTTTCTTTTATATCTTAACTTATGTCATTGTTCATTCTCTATTCGGTCATCTCATAGTGTAACAATGATCAGTATATAATGCTATATCATGTATTTGTTTAAAAACCGTAAAATATCAAAGTATGAATATCAAAGTTAATAAAAAGGAAAACGACAGCAAGAACTGAAAATGCGGTGAACTTAATATAATCGATAAACATTCCCATGCAACTTATCGTAGTGATATGCATCGTATTACTTTATGCGGACTGTAGATCTCGCCTGAATGGAAAAGTAATAATCCCACGGGTGCATAAATTGTGTGGATTGTTTGTGCGTATGATGGATCCAGGGAAGATCTTCCAGATCATCACTAACAGCACACTGCTTGGTGAGTATTACATAAAAAACCAAATAAAACATGTTAGTGAAATTTTATGCAGTTATATATTAAATGCAATATTTGTGGTTTCTATTTTGGGTACTTTTGTTAATACCAGATATCAAACGACTGGTTAATATGTATGTTACTTAAAAGCAATACCTTTTGAGGGTAACATTTTTGCTGTTTGAAAACAAATTCACAAATAAAATAGGGTTAGTGAAATTGCATGCAGTTGAGTATATATTAAATGCTATTTACGTGGTTTCTATATTGGGTACCTTTGTTAAATAGCAAATATCAAACGACTGGTTATTATTCGTATTACTTAACAAGCATTACCATTTTAGGGTAAAATTTTTGCCATTTAAAAAAAAATACTTTGCCCCTAAGTGTCCATGTTACTTGAAAAAGTCATGACGTTCTAAATATAATTTATACATTCTGTTACTGGTAAACTCTATATTAGTCATGACGTTCTAAACATAATTCATACATTCTGTCATTGGTAAACTCCATATTAGTCATGACGTTCTAAATATAATTCAAACATTCTGCCATTGGTAAACTCCATATTAGTCATGACGTTCTAAATATAATTCATACATTCTGTCATTGGTAAACTCCATATTAGCCGTGAGGAAAATTCTGCAACGGAAAAGTTGCTAGCACGCTGTTTATTGCTAATAGATTATTATTATTATTATTATTATTATTATTATTATTATTATTATTATTATTATTATTATTATTATTATTATTATTATTATTCAGAAGATGAACCCTATTCGTATGGAACAAGCCCACAGGTGCCACTAACTTGAAATTCAAGTTTCCAAAGAATATGGTATGTCGGAAAGGCCAATTAATATATTTATTATGAAAATTCAGGCTACTAAAGTTGTTTAAAGGGTATTTTTGGGAGAATTATTCATTACATTCGGATAGTAAGTATTCTTATAATTTGTTTGCATTGCATTAGAAGTAAATACTGTTGACACTGACCTGTATTAAATCGTAAACAATCATTGAAATTATAACCGGACTGGACTGGGAAGTAATTGCAGGGTCAATATATAATATATATATATATATATATATATATATATATATATATATATATATATATATATATATATATATATATATATATATATATATATATATATATATATATATATATATATATATATATATATATATATATATATATATATATATATTGAGCATAGGAGCCTTTAAAGTTTATTAGTTTGAGAGTTTGGACATTTTGAATAGCAATAGTAATGAAAAACCTTCTAATTGAGTGTTATTTGCTGTGAGGAAAACTTTTAAAAATTATCGTATCGAAACGTAACTCAATGTATTGGTCAATTTACAAACTATATTCTGATTCTGAACTACTGTTCAAAACGTTTTAGAAGTATTTCAGTATTAAAATCAATTTTAAATCTGAAAGCAGAAATCAGGCTCGAATGACATCGTTTATGTATATCATGTAAACAATTAAATGATAACCGCAACTATTACGAGGCACAAACTAATTTAGACACTAGTGGAGAGTGGGTGCCTTTTCAAGTGCTATTGATCACTGATACTCATGTTTTTGAATAATCTCATATTTATTATTTAATTTTTTTCTGAATGATTAACCAATAATGGTTTTGATTCCAGCTGCAGTACTGAATTCTAGGGCTTAGGATAAGCTTTCTTGGCCTTCAGTGTCAAATACCGCTTAATTGTTTAACGGAAAACCTTTTTTTCTGGAATCATTCTAAAGTAGTTACTCATACCAGTTCAAAGACCCTTCCTTTACCTATTACCCCATTATTTCACATGCATTGGCATGGCTATTTACAGTTCTACAGTGTTCTTATTTTTCATCAGAGGAAAGGTGAATGTGACTGCCATAAAAATATGTTTTTAAACGTTTAGAAAAATGTTAATAATGTAAACGCATTCTGAGTTTGTGGCACTCACAAAAAATATGACTTCATTTATGACTGATTCAAAAAACTATTTAGCAAGCGAAATCTCTGTTTGTTAAGGGTCTTTTGTTATTTGTAGTAAATTCAGTTTAAAGCACAATAAGTGGCTTACATCGTACGTTATAATCTGATTATCATAGCAGGTCTGCTTTGAACCTTTGTTAATTTTCTCGTTGTTATTAGCAGGAAAGGATAACTGGATCAACTACTATTTTTTTGTCGTAGTTGATTTTTTCTAAATTAACTGAAAACTCCGAGCACTGTTACAGTGATAAACGCCTTGCATAATTAATATATTTCTATCAAAACCACTGATAAGGATTACTAAAGTTTCGTGCCACCTAGCAAATAAAGGAAAGTGATATAAAAGGTAAAAATATGTTTGATATTTATGAAAATCCTTTTCAAATGAAGTGGACTCCTCGCAGGAAATTAATTATTATTCCATTCCCGAGAAAAATAAAAACTCTGACAAATTATCAAGCTAGGTGTGATGGGTCTTACTGATAGGCTGTCATGATAAACTTCCTAGGTTCAGCAAATGAATACGATACAAATCCAGTTGAAATATCAGAACTTTACACAGTTACCTGGAAACTTATGGACGAAATGAACCTTTTGAGTTCGTAATATTAATGTAAAGAAAATAGTACTACAAAAATAATAAAGTTTCAAATTTTTATGAACCAGTTGAAGTTATTCCATATGTATATATACCACAAGAGCTTGAGAATAATTCGAAATCGAAGGAATCTTTAGCTGCGGTGTCCTTCCACGAAACTAGTCTTCCTGAGCTACCTCCCACCATTTTGGCTTTTTGTGCAAGGAAGATACGGCATGACTAGAACAACCGGGGTGATTTTATTGAAATTAGATTCTAGAGTTAATTCTGCATTAGTTTTTAAGGACTTTTCTCCCTAAACCCACGAGGCGTACTGCAAATCTACGGCAAATTGTCTGTCCAGAACAGCTACGTAAGACCTCACTGTTACAGTCAAATGCACCCTTTAAGGCCTCCGTAACACTTCTGGAAAGTTTATCTGTACGCCTTTACAAAAACACCTTGAGTCTGGACACTGGCTGTATGAATGTCAGCATAACTATTACACCTAGTAGGCCATTCACTGGACAGGTAGAGGAGTATCTTGTCACTAGTTCTACGGACAGACAGGAAATCAAGCAAGCAAACAAATATTCAAACTTAGTCTAAAAAGAATAACCTACTTTAATTTCGTTTTCTGTTATGATAATAATGCCAACTCGATGTAGATGTAATTGTCCATGTAAATGAGTAACTTCGCTGTGTGAAAGGACATTTTAGTAGTCCCAGTGCCCATGGCTCAAAAGGATGGCAACAATTTGAAATGTTCAAGGGAATCCCTGTAGAATTCAATATTACTCATATGAATCCCCAAGTTTTCATTTTTTTTTTTATTGGTGATATGTTTCAGTGATTGTTTCAGGACAATATATGATATTATTGTCAACTCAGCGAGTGGGCAAACGGTAATGAATAGCACAACGAGCATCATTTTAACTTTTATCATTTTTCTAAGTTGTAGAAATGGGAACTTACAAGTTTCCTAACCCACTAACTTTGAGAAAAGCGAAGTTTAACTAGAACTTAGTAAGCGAGGGAAACAGTACTAAAACGCTGTTTAAAATTGGGATATAAGGAAATAAACATATCGGTTTTTTGTCAGTTTTCTTCTTTTATAATCTGCGAACCTTCAAGGCAGGTAGACGGTGCAATAGTTTGGGTCAAACACTCATAAGATGTACTTTCTCGCTAAATTTGACGATCCCAAAAACAACGATATCAAGAAATATGAAATGTTATCGCAGTGCAGATTATACACAATAAGCTTGAATTTAATCAGGGGAACTTGACTTCTTCCAATACAGTTAATGAAATTAATGTCAGTAACGATGCGCAGACTTTCATAAATTGTCGTATGGTTTTTTCTTTTGAATGATGCTACACTGAAATTCGTATACTAAAATAGCTCGGCAATAAAACAGTTACCTTTGAGTTTCATAATTATAAATCCATACATGCATTGGATCTCGGAGATTCTAGTGATAGAATTTTTCTCTTCACATCAGCTTCAGATCCTTTAAAAAATAGGCATTAGCACATCTCCTGCCGGCTATTAGGAAGCTGTGTTTGTGTTAGTTGTACCTTATGCTGGCTAATTTTGCGTTGTTTATATATATATATATATATATATATATATATATATATATATATATATATATATATATATATATATATATATATATATATATATATATATATATATATATATATATATACATTATCATCAAAGTTGCGCCCTTTGACCATTCAACGGGTAAGGCTGTTGGGCTAGGAATGTCATTTTATAAACACTTGCTGAAAATCCTAAGCCAAACACTCTCCACGTCCTGTTCACACACACACACACACACACACATATGTATATGTATATATATATATATATATATATATATATATATATATATATATATATATATATATATATATATATATATATATATATATATATATATATATGAATGAATTTTTATCACATCACCGTGATTCATATATAAGCATTAAGATACAGACGCCCGAGGAAGAGTGAATTGGATAATAAAGGACGTTTGTAGCTTAATGCTTGTGTGTATGTATATATATATATATATATATATATATATATATATATATATATATATATATATATATATATATATATATATATATATATATATATATATATATATATATATATATATATATAATGTGTGTGTGTGTATTGACGGATACATTGTAAAAGCATTTTTCTTTTGTGGTAGGAAGGTAAAAATCTGAGCATTTCTTCAGATGTGATGCAGTGACAGATTTTCTCAATAATGAATGTTTGAATCGAGGTGTATGATGGATACCATGATAATCTTTTTAGGTCGCCCGCACTTGCGATTCGTTTTATGTTGCTTAAATGACAAAATTCCATAAAAATGCAATGAATTCATAGAATTGTTTGCAAGTATATACCAGTTAAGTTAGCTGTAGAAGAATCTGGCTGCCCTCTAGTGATGACCGTAGGTTAGCAGAACGCTGTTATGTTATTAAAAATCCAATGATATCCTTACAAATGCAAAAGGAAATTCGTAGGCAATTCAGACACTGTTTTATGTTTCATATAACTGTTTTTCCTGTATTGTTTTTCATTATTAACCTTCTGTAGCGCCAAGAAGTTATTATTATTTAAATATTTATTGAGATACTGCATCTCTGTCTGAGTTATTAGATCTCATGATCTGATAATTTAGGCAGAAATTTAAACAATTTAGATAATTTGGGAAGTAAAGGTAAATCACATCCCTTCCTCAGAATTCCTTTTCCTACTAGAGCTAAGTTTTATGCACATTCTAGATGTGAACCAAATTACAATCACTTTGTGTGATAAAGGGAAACATTCATGAAGATTGTCTGTAGCTAGTATGGGTTAACTATTCACTGGATGCTAGTCTTTCTTGGCTTTAGTTACAATTTTAATGTGTATCCTGTTTTGGGGGTTGCTGGTGCAATTTTAAACTGTGGGGCTTTAACTACCAAAGCACCCCCTTCGCTGACAGACTAAATCCACCTCTTTCAGTATTGAGTGGGAATTTGTTGCCGCCTGGTCCCTTAGATAGAAAGATAGAGTTATTGACCACAGAATTACAATACTTTCATAAATAAAAAATATTCAAAATTACAATATCTTCTTATCTTACAAAAGATAGTTTTAGTCCAATTAATATCAAAATATACAAAATGACTTTGTAAAACTGGGAAGCACTATAGAAAATAACAAAATAAATGATAAAGGTGACCACATTCAGTGATGTAGTTAATATTCAATAAATGACGTGAGCTCCCAACGATCTGGTGGTCGACTGCACCTGCTCGATTTAATCTCTAGATCGTCTAATGGTCGTTTACACCTGGCCAAAATATTCTCAAATATCTGGTTACTAGTCGGCTACTGTTATAAAATAACACTATTCCCTTTCTTATGAACCTGTACTTGCTGGCAGTAAGTGTTGTTAGAGGTTTTAATCATATCTGCATATATTGAGATATTAAAATATGTTTATTAAGACTATTTCGTATTTCTTTTGACATCCATTGAATTCATGCTAATAGTCCATGAAATACCAGGAGAAAGACGTAGTCTGGTACAGAATATCTAAAAATATTGAAAGGTCACAATTGCATTCATAAGGTCAAAGTCTATATTCATCATAAAGAAAATATATGGTTACTCAAAGGCAAACAAACTCGTAAAACAAACCCTCGTTCCACATTACAAGGATAAATGGGGATATAAATAATCATAATATTTTCAGTAATTATTAAAATTGCATTGCGGGGTTGAAAATGTGTGTTCGCATTTGCATTATATCCAAGTTGATATTTCTTCTATAAAGCTGAATGAGATAGGTGTGATTGATTCGCAATTCGTGATTTTGCCCGGCATTATTAAATTGATAATAAACACTAATGGTACAGTTTGCACCTGTAATCACAGCCTGTGTTGTTATCCTATCCAATTTTGATGAATTTCATATGAATAACTACCTTTGTCCTGGAGATAATTTAGGGGTCTGGGTTATAAACGAGCTGTTTAGGAACCTCAGGATCATTTAAATATTTAGGGAAATTGTCATTTTAAAGTATTTCGTGAGTTGATTATAACAATGGCACTACTACTACTACTACTACTACTACTACTACTACTACTACTACTACTACTACTACTACTACTACTATTATTATTATTATCATTTCCTTTTAAAGCATTCTTACGCTGAATAGGACTAAAGCACACAGATGAAAGTAAGGACAAACATCCGCTTATAATTTGGTTTCCGCATTTTGGGAATGTCACCTAAAAGAAATAAAAATAAGCTTCCAAGTAACAGACTCTTCTCCAAGCGTGTTTGTATCTTGTACCGGTGGTGTAATTTTTCGGAACGGAGCAGTGGATCCAGCGAAACATACTACATACCAGGCATGAAATAAAATGCAAATAAACTCACAAATGTGAGTTTTCTGATAAAAGTTATGAAGAAAATAACAGCAAAAATATCGATCGCTAGACTAATATATTGTTACAAAAACATTCACTTAAATCCGTAACTTGAAATCATGGAAGAATTGCCACATGTTATCTCCGGGATTTCACGATAACATTACACTGGCGAGAAGTGTCGGAGTAAAACGACGTTATCTATCCTAAGCGGATTTCGGAGGAAAGACAGAAATATTCCGATGGAAGTCCCACCGAATCTCGTATGATTTCCCGCCGGTTATTTGAAGAGGATCTCACATGCAAACAATCCGGTGGCGAGAGCCTCGTTTCTCACGGAAGAAGGGAAGAAGAAGAAGAAGGAGGAGGGGACGAAGAAGAATAAGACCAGGGAGAGGAAATTAAACTTTACCTATTTCTTTCCGAACGTTTCAGGACGATTTTGCAATACCAGTTTCTCAAATGTGTTCTGCTCAGAATAAAATAAAATTATTTTTATTAGTAATTTAGTTCTGCTCACCTAGTGTTCACTGGGTGTCATATCGTTTCTACCACTAGGATAGGTAGAATGTTCTGCTGATACAATGAAAATGAAATGGTAAATGAATCATAATGCGACTGAACAGGCAAAGCAAACCTTACCAGACGGGGTAAAGTAATCATTGCAATTAATAATAATAACAGTCACGATATTCTTAGTTGCAGTGGTTGCAAGGGTAGTAAAAACCTTAACGACATAATTCAGAAAATATAATTTCCATGCTTTGAAAGTGAAAGTCATAACCAAGTCTTTGAGAAATAATTAATTCTAAAGTCTATGCCAAGTCTTTAAATATAAAAAATCATGACTACGCCACTTTTCTTTGAAAGTCACATTGTAATGAGAAGGGCACCCTACCTGTGAATTGAGGTCAAAGGTTATTGAGAACCACGTGAAATAGTCTGCCTTATCGTAAAACGTTAACTTTAGTTAAATTGTACAATTAAATACTCATATCAACAATTTACTGTTTGATACAAATAGACATTTACTTAAAGCGAAGGGAAATGAGTCTCCTATAAGTTTATCAAAAAGTATTGAGTAGTTTTGAGTTCTCTTTGTAATGTTTATTGATAATATTTTACAGTAAGTAGTAATAACTGCAGTTTTCATGTAATCGTCCTTATTATTTTCTCCAATTAACTTTCTCAGTCGTCATATGTAGATGAATGTAACGTCCACTGAGCGATGATGAATTTTCCTGCGAAAATGGAGAATGATTTATATATATATATATATATATATATATATATATATATATATATATATATATATATATATATATATATATATATATATATATATATATATATATATATATATATATATATAATTCACACATCTCATATTAAATGGTCAGTTATTTAGCTAAAAAAAGAATTAGAATATGTTCATCTTTCTAATATGTATTTTGTGTTATTTTTATATGATACTTCCTAGGACGTCTTATTTCAACACAAATTCTCTACAAGAAAATAAGTTAAAATTTAAGCACTTTCGAAACTGCATTCTGAACAATGTGAACGAACTTATTTCTAAATGTAATCAAATAAAAGTTTCCTCAAAAATAGAATATAGAATATTAATTCATAGATATTTTGCCTCACAATATTGTATATATACATACATATATACACTGTATATGTATATATATATATATATATATATATATATATATATATATATATATATATATATATATATATACATATATATATATATATATATATATATATATATATATATATATATATATATATATATATATATATATATATATATATATATATATATATATATATATATATATATATATATATATATATCAAGAGCCAGCTTTTGATATACAATCTTCACGTGTTACTTGTGATCGTATAATATACAGTATACACGCAAACATACTGTATACACACACACACACACACACACACACATATATATATATATATATATATATATATATATATATATATATATATATATATATATATATATATATATATATATATATATATATATATATATATATATGTGTGTGTGTGTGTGTGTGTGTGTGTGTGTGTGTGTGTGTATGTGCGTATGCAATATTCTCTGCAAAATATTCATGAATCAATATTTTATATTCTATTTTTTTAAAAAGCTGTTAATTGATTATTTTCAGAAATAAGTTTCATTTTCATTGTTAAGAGTAGAGCTTCGAAAGTGCTGAAATTTTAGCTTATTTTCTTGTAGACAATCTATACATTGATATTGGAAGTCTTAGGAAATAATACATCAAAATAACACAAAATAAAGTTAGAAAGATGAACATATTCTATATTTTTTGTTATCTAGCTAAATAACTGACCATTTAATGTGAGATTCGTTTACTCAGTAAGGA
>JANJGK010000041.1:2452990-2468506 GCA_039081455.1 Macrobrachium rosenbergii
CGTGCGGTGTGAATGGAGGAGGATGGACAGGTGAAAAGAACGCAGTGGGGAAGGTTTTTGGGGACGAAAATGGTGAGGACGATCTGGGAATAAGGCATGAAGGAAAGGAAAGGCCTCATCATATATATATATATATATATATATATATATATATATATATATATATATATATATATATATATATATATATATATATATATATATATACATATACATATATATATATATATATATATATATATATATATATATATATATATATATATATATATATATATATATATATATATATATATATATATATATATATATATATATATATACATATACATATACATATACATATATATATATATATATATATATATATATATATATATATATATATATATATATATATATATATATATATATATATATATATATATATATATATATATATATATATATATATATATATATATATATATATATATATATATATATATATATATATATATATATATATATATATATATATATATATATGTATGTATGTATAACTGAATCACGAAAATATGAAACGTGATGAATATGTAAATAAAGATAAAATCCACGAAGGAAAGGGAGACACTGGAGTGCTGCGAGGCCTTTCGACTCTTTCGTCCTTTACTTAGCAGAGTTGAAAAGCCTCGCAGCACTCCAGTGTTTCCCTTTACTTCGTGGATTTTATCTTTATATATATATATATATATATATATATATATATATATATATATATATATATATATATATATATATATATATATATATATATATATATATATATATATATATATATTATATATATATATATATATATATATATATATATATATATATATATATATATATATATATATATATATATATATATATATATATATATATATATATATATATATATATATATATATATATATATATATATATATATATATATATATATATATATATATATATATATATATATATATATATATATATATATATATATATATATATATATATATATATATATATATTATATATATATATATATATATATATATATATATATATATATATATATATATATATATATATATATATATATATATATATATATATATATATATATATATATATATATATATACTGGCTTACTAACTAGCTTACTAACTAACCAACCCGGCGCTTCCCAGGAAAACTCCCAAGAACTCAGAAAAATTTTCCTACATCTCCTTTGAATTGCTTTGTCGTGTAAAGAATGTGTACTGTGATTGAAAATGCTTTTCTATCTCGTGATTAATAATTCTGTCTTAGAGTCATTAAAGAAGACTCTCTGCTCAGGTAAAAGGTAACAGTGTCATACAGACTTCTGCATCGAACAGACATTCACGTACACTAAATGGTTAGTGTGTGAAGAAATTCACTCATGGAAATGAATAACGGATGAATCTCTGTAGAGACTATATAGGGAACCCTTTGAAAAATTAAATATACCTTCCATAAACAAAAGAATGCCACATCATTGACCATATCAAGTCACATTTAAATGTGAAAATCACACAGGAACTGCCTTACCATCAACGAAAACCTGTACTAACGTTATCCTTCCCCTCTGTCTGTCTCTCTCTCTCTCTCTACCTTTCAGTCAGATCAGAATTTAACAATTTAACATAATGATATCACGGCAATAACGAAAAAAACTAAACAACCACAACTGATGAAAGACATGTCAGCAGGTCTGCGGGGCCGAAGTGTGGTTTGGGCATGCGCACAACTTCAGTTAACCAGGGACCGTTCAGTCGCCTGATTATCACCTCGTTTTCAAGACTGGTATTCGATCGTTATCGCATAAAACCTAGGTGGTAGGTTGTCAGCTTGACAAACAGCTTCAGTATATCCATAAGTTATTAAGATACTGTGTCCGTTGGCTATATAAATATTAAATTATTATCACGATGGTAATTTTTAGACACAGTAAAAAGAGCTGCAACTGTTTTTGGCTTCTTGTGCGTGTTAATGAAAGCGTTTCAGTTTCCTTTGGTGTTTCTGAGGGAAAGTGTAGGCCGTAGTCTGAATGGTCTAATATAGAAATCGTCGATAAATGGTGATTTTTTTGTGGATTAAGTACTTAGACATGATGATGGTAATGCCTCAAGGTACCTAAGAATTTGTATTTTATTGGCAAGGTATAATTAAGATACGTTTGGCCTAAGATGAACACTGAAAAAATGTGGTAATTTCACCGCGAGTAGTTTTTTAATGAGGAGGTAAGTATGTCACAGAAGCATTTGATCAGTTACTACTTTTTTCCTTGGTGAGGATTGTAAGGGCTGACTGGTGTTGTGGTAGAAGTTATATTTTGAATTACATTGATTTATGACTGAATGAAAGTAATTCTAACAGAGTAAAACACATCTGTTTATTTATTTATTTATTTTTTTTGCATACTAAACTGATTATAGGGTTTGCAGTGGGAGGAGTTGAATTATGCCACCAACAGAAAAGGTGGTTGTTTTCCACCCAAGCTATTGGTGACTCCCATAATGTTACTGAAGAAAAAGGTGAACAGCACCGGTAAAAACGAAATTTAATTTAATTTGTCTGTGTTTGATGTCTGTCATGGGGATAGTGGTTTGATTTTGAGGTAAAAACCTTCCTGGGGTCATGTATGGACTGTGTGCCAAGTTTTGTCTGCTTTGGTCAAGCGGTTCGGATTTCTGTAGAGTCCCAACGTACAAACATTCACTTTTATATATATAGATATATGTGTTTATGTGAGTGTGTATATATGTATGTGTGTCTGTGTGAAAGTATTGTGTGTGTGTGTGTCTGTGCCTTTCTGCTTTCTCGATTTTTTTTCTATGCCATTTCATTTTGTTCACACTTCCCACATTGCTAAATTAATTCACTTCCCACAATTAAATCTGAAAAAAATCTAAATTTTATAACTCACGCTTCGACAGGATATATTCCAACACTATTTCGTGCTTCATGTTACAACACCTTCATTTCCATTTCTGCCCAACTTAATCTGGGAATGTTGTCAGAGTTTCCTTTCAAGTTGATAAAATTCCCAAATCGACAGTCATGACCGTGGAAGCCTGTAGTTACATAGCTTTTGAAAGGAAATCTTTAGTTTAGTGCTGCTGTCGCTTCCAATCTCGCTTCATTTTCCTCAGTTGCTTTCTGCATTTTCTTTGCACATTTTTATATATGATTTTGGGAGCGTGAATGGCTATGTGTACTTGCCATTGAGAGTGTAGGTAATACGAACTTTATATATATAGAATTTTACATGTGAATATAGAATAAAGGTTAAGATGAGCATGACTCGTTAACATATCATCGACCAAAAATCCAGTAGTAAATGTAATTAATATCTCAGTGTCATGCAAGTACTTTTTGTTCATAAATAAGACTGGTAATGATTGCTTCTCTAATATAAGCAATAATATTAAGTTATGCTAGAAAGAAACAACAAAACTGGGGTATTACGTGGACGTATTTATAGAATTCATAGGATTTTAGTGCTGTTTTGTATACGTGTATTACTACCAAACACATATTACGTATATTGACTGAGGATTAAAGGGAGTCTATTTAATCCCGCAACTACGGTCTTCATTCAGCCACTACCACAACAGAAAGAGAGAGAGAGAGAGAGAGAGAGAGAGAGAGAGAGAGAGAGAGAGAGAGAGAGAGAGAGAGAGAGAGAGAGAGAGAGAGAGATTATGGCTTAAAAGTTTCAAGAAGGAACAAAACCTCATTTTTTTCACTCCACGACTCAAGTGTTTTCCAGATAAAATGCTTTGTTGACTCAGCTTGGCCCCAGTTTTCATGACTTAACTAAGAAGAGATGCCTCTTTTTATCTCACTATAATTCTTGGGTGTAGTAAACTAAAAAAGCTTCACATGAATTTGTTTCTATCACTACTTTTCTGTTTTTACAGTTATATTCAGAAAGTTTTCAAACGAGAACTCACACTCACCACCATAGGACGTTTGTTCAAATATGTTTTGAATATTAGTGAACTTGTAGGGCTAGTTTTAAGAACTGCATTTCAAAATTATCATCTCTGCTGATTTATTTAAAAGCACATATGTAAAGATAGTAAAACTGATGGTGCTAACCCTTGAAATTTGCCCATTTTCTCTGCGAAGGAAATTACATGGACCGTCAAGCATTATGAAGGAAATATGTTAATATAAGTTTTTTTTTTTCATCGCTATTAACTCTACAATCATCAGCACTGACGAGGTTCTCCCTTACCCTAGTAAAAGACAAATAAAGTTCGTTAAATTTTTTATAAACTACTTTTTGCTTACCTCTTATTGTTTCTTCAAACTATGTGAGGTAGGTTCATGAGAAGATAATGCACTGAGAGCAAAATCTCAGGTGGGAAATTTGGGTTAGATATCGATGACGCCCTGCTTTTAGATGTCTGTCTCGATATATGATACATAGGGCTCAAGAAGGCATTAATGGGTGAGTTTACAAAGCAAATGAAATGAAATTAATGGATGTGAGACAACCGAGCTTTCTTTCCGCAAGTGTTTCACATTCGTGCTGAGTATCGCAAGGGTTCAATTTTCATCCATTAACAGCTGTCTGCCACTGTTGAATCTCTAATTACAGTTGGATGCAGCGAGGGGCACCACTCTCTCTCTCTCTCTCTCTCTCTCTCTCTCTCTCTCTCTCTCTCTCTCTCTCTCTCTTCCCCAGTGACCACCTTCCCTAGGTTATGCCTCCGACTGATGTTATCACTCTACCCAGTTTGAGTAACCTTGACCTACATTTCAAGATCAAAGAACTATACTTTTTGCAGATCAGTAAATTTCACATATTTTTGGGTTATATTGTAACTTATGGACAAACAATTTATAATTTGGTATTCACATTATTAGCACTCAAAAATGAATAAACAGTTTTTAAAATCTTTTATGAGAAGTAACTCATATTTTTTCAAAGATGAAAAATTAAATTGTAAAAAGAAAACTGTATTATTGTTTAGGAAAATATAACTTGTAGAACAATAGTAAAAGTGCCAGACAATTTTTGACTTATGGTTATCTGTTAGAGAAGTAATATTTTAGATGTACAGAATGGCGTCAGGTTTTAATGATTTTATTGTACAGATAATAAAAGCTAGATGAAACGAGGGTAAAAATTCTTGTTGATATTCTTTCTTTCTTTATCCATTGTTATTCGGGATGTTTGAAAACAATGGTAATTTGCAGTTTTTCTCTCTCTCTCTCTCTCTCTCTCTCTCTCTCTCTCTCTCTCTCTCTCTCTCTCTCTCTCTCTCTCTCTCTCGTGCGATTGCTTCCAAGGTAATGCGTGTGATATTGGCAACCTAGATTGCCTTGGGAGATCCCAGCTTAAGTAAAAAGAAATATATGTACCTAAGGCAGAAACTGATCAGAAAAAAAATACGATAGGCCTCCTATTCGTAACTATGAGTTTAGAAAACATCTATTGTGTGCTCGTTTATACCAACATCTTGAGGAGGAGGTCAAAGGGATATCTCCCAAAGAATTAATGCGTGCCTTGATTACTGGCCTAAGAAACACAAAGGGTACTTAGAAGAGTAGTGGAAAACACATTTGAGGTGAATCGAGGATTTGTGTATCTATCAAAGAAGACAATGCGTGCAGTGCAAGCAAAACAGAAACAGGGATGTGTAAATTGTGATAAATGAGGAGTAGAAAAATCACTGGCAAATTTGTCTTCATGAAAATTATTAAGTATTTTTCACAGATACCACTGAAAGTATAAACTTAGTTACCTGAGCAAGTAATACTTATTTTTCTTCAAATGCGCTCCATGTTCACCCATCTCTCAGCGCCTGATGTCATTAAAAGTCAGCGTTTCAGCAGTTATTCTCTAGGTGTCAGAAACTGTCAGGTTGGTATCTGTATTCTTAAGAATTTACGCTAGGTATTTTTATCATTGATGTAAAAGTCATATGAAATTTCTAAGACCAATAAAAACTTGAAGGTATGTGTAAATATATATATATATATATATATATATATATATATATATATATATATATATATATATATATATATATATATATATATATATATATATATACATACACACACACACACACACACACACACACACACACACACACATATATATATATATATATATATATATATATATATATATATATATATATATATATATATATATATATATATATATATATATATATATATATATATATATATATTTATTTATACACATCCAAAGATATCTAGCCTTTCAGCTAGACTTTTTTCTTTTACAAAAGGCCACAGGTCAGTTAAAGTGCCAAACCTATTTGCAGTGTCAGAAGTCATTTGAAATGAGAGAATTTTATATACGTTGTTTTTCCTTGGTTTTGTTTGAACTCGGTAAGTATGCTCCTTTTCTGGTGGGGATTATTTCCCCATTTTAAAATATTATTATTTTAAAATGTTAATTTTTTTTTTCCGGATGAATTCAGAAACTAAAATCTGAATGTTCCTCAAATTCATTTAACATTTTTTTTTTATTTCCACCAGTATTTCTCTGCCAAAATTTTTTATTTGTTCTAAGAATTTATAATATTTCAGGGCATTTCTTAAAAATTTTTGTAAAGGCAAAGAATTGAGTTTTTTAGCATATCATCCCCTTCTCGCAATTAGCGTTATTACCTTTTATTATAGTTTTCACAAATACTAAAAAGTATTATTGGTTGTAAGTGGAAATAATTACTATAGGTTGTTAGTGGAAATAATTACTATAGGTTGTAAGTGGAAATAATTACGGTGGCATCCTGTCATGCTGGTGTTAAACGGTAGATTTAAAATCTACAATTGTTTTCAACTGCAGAAAATTATTCAACAGAAGAATCAAACGTTAAATAAGCTAATTAATTAATCTATAAATATGTAATTTATAAAGTAATTTGTAAAGTACTAGTGTTTTATTTTGAACCAGCAATAAAAAGTCCATCGGGAAATCTAAAACAGTTTTAGAAATATATGTTGTGGCCGTTATGAAAAAGGAATAATTCTATATTTTTTCCATTTTCTGTTAAACTGACAACTTTATGATGGGCAATTTTTTTCGCAGCGAATAAAATAGCAAACGATTTGTGTTCAGTATTTGCAGACTGTAGTTAAGTAGAGAATTTGAAACAAAACGAGGTTAAAGAGACACCATTTGTAAGGCTGGCAGAGTGGCTAAAAAAAAAAATATATATATATAAAAAACGTCAGGACTTTTAGAAAACACTCAGAAAACATTTAAAGGTTGAAAACGAAAGCAAAGAATAGATTGGGGAATGAAAAAGAATTAAGCCGGGAGAGGTGTGCGTGTACGTCACTTTGGGGAGGAAAGAGAAGACACAATAGTGGGACTACACGCATCGACAGCGAGGCGTTCAAAGTCTGTTCACTGTACTCTAATAAAATCAAACATGGTTCAAACCACTGGAAATTGGAGGAACTTTGATATAAAATCAATGGTTACGGTTTGGGAGAAAGTGGGAGTGGCATGTAACATACGTTTATGAGACTAAATTTGATTTAATTGGAGAGATTAAATTCAGTGTGAACTGATGGACTACTTAGTTTCTTTCTAAAACCACGATAATTTTTTTTCTCTCTATTTTTGAATTTTAGGTAGTAATAGTTCAACAACTATTACTCCCTTGTCCCGACTGCTAAGCGTGGACAATTCCCAAAGATTTCCTGACGATATCTGGAGAAATTAAGCTCATGAAATCCGTATGTCTCACTAAAGGTCCCGAACCAGAAGCTTCTTGAAGTACTCTTGTAACTCCTACGTCAAGTTATCCGTAATTTTTTATATATGTTTCTTCACTATAGGCTACATGCAAACTTTTTTCCAATCCATTATATTAAGAGAAAAACCAGAATCTCTCCACACACACACACACATATGTATATATATATATATATATATATATATATATATATATATATATATATATATATATATATATATATGTGTGTGTGTGTGTGTGTGTGTGTGTGTGTGTGTGAATGTGTGATGTGCCTGTTGTTTATAGATGACATGGTTTCCAAGTGACATAATAAACAGAAAATACTGAAATTAAAGAAAGTATCTGTAAGAAGAGACGATAGAGAATACATATAAGAGAGTTGTCTATAAGGATAAATGAAGATAGTGCAATGATTCTTGACATGATGGGTATTATACTGGATGACGGTATGATGCGATAAAGACAGCAAAGAATATATGGAAAAAGCCTGGTGGGTAGCAAGATGCCTGCTAGAATTTAAGACGAAGGCTGGAGTGACTATGAAAGCATGTGTTAGAATGTGTGAAGGGGTTATTGACCCAACTCTCGTTTATGAAAGTGCAGCGCGGATGCTGAATGCGAATGAGGGAGTGAGAGTGTAATATGGAGCAATGCATTATTTGCTTAGTGTATTTACGTAAGTTGGCTAAGGTGAACAAATAGGATTTAAAGGACATTGGAAACAGGTTGGATATTCGGTGAATTTGTATATATGGGGGGAGGGAGTTAAAAAAGGGAAAGAACGAAACTGGGATAAGACAAGATGTACAGTAGATGAGCATTTTGTGAAAGTATAAGAAGAAGCTGATTTCTTGGAAATTTTCCTGCTTAATAGGCACATTCACCATTCGGTAGAGAAATTCTGACTTTAATAGTGATCCTTGCCTTGTTTTCTTATGAACACCACTCCCCCCCCCCCCACCCGCCCCGCTCTTAGAGGAAAGGCTTCACTTTACGGGAAAAAAATAGCATTATCCAGATATCTATAATATTGATCGTCCCTGAGAATAAGCAAGATAAATGGCATTGCGGCTTTCATATATATGTACAGTATATATATATATATATATATATATATATATATATATATATATATATATATATATATATATATATATATATATATATATATATATATATATATATATATATATATAATATATATATATGTGTGTGTGTGTGTGTGTGTGTGTGTGTGTGTGTGTGTGTGTGTGTGTGTGTGTGTGTGTGTGTGTGTGTGTGTGTAATATGATTATATCTATACAGGTTTAAATTCATACAAGTGCAGATGTAAATACATAGTCATGCTAATTAAAACAGAATAGTTATGCAAGAACATCAAACAAAATGATACAGTTCCTTCCCCGATTACACAGTCTGGATAACGACCCTGGAGTAAAACTTCCAGCAAGTAGGCTACTTTGAACCGGAGAGAAGCGTTGCTTCCCTCATACGTGTAGTGAAGCTTATCGCGAGAATCCGGTGTCTCATCGTCTTGGAACCACAGAGCCCTGACGTGACTTGGATAACCACTGCGGGGTTTGAAAGCAGATAGTGTGGAAGAAAATCGGAGGTTATAAAAGTTTTAAAGAAAAATAAATCATACAATTAGCAGAATTTTGTAATATCTGTTTTGTGGCGTTGAAATGGCTATCTTATTGTATTTCTATGTATTATGAACACTAAAAAAATTTTTCATTAAAAAAGTTTAATTACACACTCTTTATCGAACTACAAATGCATTTTGTGAACGCAGTTCGCTAGATAAATGTACATATCAGGATTATGTGATAATTTATTGCTCGACACTGATATTTCAGGAAAAATATTTAACCAATGACTAATTTGATGTTTCCAGTAATATAGATATAATTATTAAAATGTACTCTCTCTCTCTCTCTGTATATATATATATATATATATATATATATATATATATATATATATATATATATATATATATATATATATATATATATATATATATATATATATATATATATATATATATATATATATATACATATATATATATATATATATATATATATATATATATATATATATATATATATATATATATATATATATATATGTGTGTGTGTGTGTGTGTGTGTGTGTGTGTGTGTGTGTGTGTGTGTGTGTAGTGATAGACAACATCGCCGCATATCTCCTACCTGCTTCCAGAGAATTAATTTACGTACGCACAGTAGTAGTAGTATACCTTAGTTTAACCAGACCACTGAGCTGATTAACAGCTCTCCTAGGGCTGGCCCGAAGGATTAGATTTATTTTACGTGGCTAAGAACCAATTGGTTACCTAGCAACGGGACCTACAGCTTATTGTGGAATCCGAACCACATTATACCAAGAAATGAATTTCTATCACTAGAAATAAATTCCTCTAGTTCTTCAATGGCTGGCCGGAGAATCTAACTCGGGCCAAGCACAGTGCTAGCCAAGAAGGATATCGACCCGTCCAATGAGTACGTGCGCACAGTAGGGCATTATAAGGTTATCTCCCGACGATCAGCAGACGCGAAGTAACATTTCAGTTGAATAATTCATGAAATAGTAATTTTTAGTAGGTAATCTTGTCACAATTTTGTTATTATTACACCCACTGGATGTGTATTTAGCTTCTATTCATTTCAGGTGAAAGGTAAGGTCAACTAATACGAACTAATACCTAAAGACCCAGGATTACTATATCTTACATAAGGGACTTTTGCAGAGAGCCCTTCTACAAGGCAAAAATCCTGAAAAACATAGAGGAGCTGGTTTGACCTAAAAATCCACTGTAAAGAGAACTAAAAGTAGTTGGTCAGTTAGTATTTCAAAACATTTATTCTACATGATAGAGCTTTCTGCACTCGTAATGTTTACGAATGTGGGAAAATTTTCTGGCACTACAATAGAGTTATTTCTGATACAAAAATAATTTATTTATATCATTGTAATTATTCATTATTCTTGCTCATCGTTTATTCACTATGCAATTGTAACTGAAATATTTATCTTTAGAGAACACATGCGTTATGTAGGCCTACGTATATAACAATTATGTGCACAAACGTGCAAAGCGATATTGAACGTTTAACGGAGGTTTACAACCGGGATCCTATTCTGAAATGTAAATAAGGTGTCTGTTTTAATACAAAGCAAAAATGTCGGATCATTCTACAAACTTGCTCGTTTGTTAACTTCATCACACACAAGACAAATAATAATAATAATAATAATAATAATAATAATAATAATAATAATAATAATAATAATAATAATAATAATAATAATAAAATTCAGGATGAACTCATTTATTTCTAATCTCAAATTTCCGTTGGGCATTCATTCTCGTTATGGCTTTACGTTTGTTTGACCCCGTCAACGGTTTTCGAGATTTATGACTCTTGGATATAATGAGTTTTCATTTTAAATTTAGCAATATCTAGATTATTAAAAATTAATGAGCAATTGATTTCCAGACTTACCAATTGAAATTTTGTTAAAGAGAATAACAGCAGCTGTATATAGGAAAAGGCAAAGTGTATTTGATAAATTTTATGATCTTAAATAACGACTTATTGCCAACAATTATGAAAATATTTTATTCAAAAGAACTCATTGATTATGTGATGATCGGATGGTTCCAATTTATAAAAATCCCGTGCCTTATTATGTATCCTTATTTACCTCACAGAGAATTAAATAAAATATCAATATTATAAACAATCGTTTAGAAATTTTATTATTGAAATTGAACATTATTCTAAGAAAAAGGTTTATTTGGCGACCTAACTATATTAAATTTATTTTGTCAACTTGAGTTACATTAATCATTCATGAAATTTAGAGTGCATGGGGTATTACAGTGACGTGAAAGTACTATAGAGGAGATTGGTATTATTACCGTGGGGGTTGTACTCAAAAAGTACTAAACCTGATTAACCAGAGTACTCAGGTTTGCTATCCGTATGGGCAACAAAAATAAGTATTTATTAATGTTTTAATCATTCGGGAGGACAGTTTTCAAGACTGAACGGAAATCTGGAAATGATAAATTGAACCTCGTGAACAGAATATTAAACATTTATAAAGACATTGTTGTGTTTTTCACAGTCGATAATAAAATACTATGGAAAAATTCCACAGGGTTATCCACCCAGTGAAAAATAAATGACCACATACGATGGCATACTACGCCAAAGGGGGACTATGTATGGGACTTAGTCTAAAAAAAAAAAAAAATGCTTGTGATTGACTGCAAAGTAAATCATTAGACTTTTGGACCACTGTCACTTATATTTGCATGTTTCATTATATCACTGCTCAGCAATAACTTAAAGTACGTGAACATATATATAAAAGCTAATTTAGTCGAAATACTAATTTAAAATATTATTCTAAGTTAGTATGAATGGAAAATCTGGCAACTTATAAACGCTATTTCCAAATATGTCAATGTTGGAAGGAAACTAATTTGATCTTTTCAGGACAACTCACTGATCAGAAAAGAAATTAATATTAAACACCCTCATAGGACACTTTCCGTATTGATTAAAACAGCCAGTGAATTCGTTCGTATTTCAAATATATTTTCAATGATTCAACCAGTGAACAGAAAAAAAAGATGCTGCTATTACCTACTGTAGTCTATGTCACAAAACAATATGGGTCCATTTAATTAAAGAAGAATTTGTCAAGATTATCTTATTAGAAATGTTATCAGTATATCCCTAACGATTGAATTAGTTTTTGAAAAAGTCGTATTCCTGTATTTCCATAACCACTTTCCTAAAACCTCAGAAAACTCGTTCCATTAATAATTGAATCGTAAGCACTCAATCCTAAAGTTTGGGAAATATCGAGAACTATTAAATTTCCACAGGAAAATCATTCAGAGTGCAAAGAAAGCTTTCGTCTGGAAGCCTGTGTAGTGAGTTATATTTTTAAAAGTTTGGTAAATCATTTCCACCAGTGCTGTTAAAAATGGCGATAATATAAGAGAGAGTCGACTACACACAATACATTGTGTGATATTGTATTGTGTTTTGTTTAGGAACCCGACAACTTTGCGGTATAAGTACAATGAATTTACTGTAATATCGTATGGCTAATTCAGGGATAGTTAAAACTAAAGTAGAGACGCCGAAAAAACAGAACGCTAATATAAATCTGATTTTATTTTATTCTCAACCTGAGTACATCAATAGACAATATATTAATAAGTCAACACTCGTCATCACACCGTAGTGTTTCTGTTTCTCCTTACGCACATAGTGGGTTCATTGTTCTCTAAAGACATTGTTGGGCAGTGAACGTCTCCCACCAATCGGAATTTTAGAATCAGAGATATTTCATTTGCTTCCGAAATAGAAATTGATAGTTTAGTTATGTGGTTTCCTACAATATTTGATTTTGTGTATATATATATATATATATATATATATATATATATATATATATATATATATATATATATATATATGTATGTATATATATATATATATATATATATATATATATATATATATATATATATATATATATATATATATATATATATATATATATATATATATATATATATATACACATATACATATATATTTTGTGATGGAAAAGTATTTAAAGTAATGCGTGATTAAAGATTCTTTTCTACCATGTCACCGTAATGGATCCATAACGGTTAATCATTATTTATTTGCAAGGTTAATTATGATATGCCTTTTGGCACGCTTGCATGAGTGGCGATAATTAACTTTTTGAAAAGTTAATTATCTACCAGTCTGGAAAAACTGAAAAACTCGACATGTCTTCAGTTGAGGTCAGAGATGTTTCGCAGACATAATTTGGTGAAATGATATAATCCTCCATTACAGGTTCCAAGCAACAAAGTAGTACGGATGTTATGTATTTCCATGAATTTGTTTATAGGCAGTTAACTTGCTTGTTTATCTGTCCGATCATATGATATTCCATTTATTTAGTGACACATTTTCATGAAATACTGAGAATGTTTCTTGAACAAGTTTTTTTTTTTATGTAAGTTGGAAGGCGCATTTTTTCTTTAGTGTTTTATAATATGAGCCTTGAATCATTGGCGATAAGTCCCCAAAAGAAGTATTGTTAAACGTGGTTGCCGTGTCAACTGCATTTAACTTTTATAGTCTTCAATCTTTCTGATCATTTCTACTTTCCACGTGACTTCATTCAGCTAATAGCTCTGCGATGTTTGTCATTCTTTGGCATTCTTTGTGAAAGGACCAATAAACAGTCGTGAACTGGGATTCCTAATTACTGGACGTATTCATCGTAATTACTCAGAAACTCGCATCTAGTGTAGTCTTTACAAATTAAAGGATCCCAGTTCAGAACTGTTTACCTTTCCATTCACAAGGAATGGCAATTATCGGGGACTTACAGTCTGAAAGCACAACACAGAAGAAGCAACTGCCAGAAGCACTGAAAAGACCAGATGAGAGTTGAATTGGAGTTCATGCAGCGATCAGGTTCTTCAAGTAAAATTAAGCAACTCATTTGCTAGAGAAAAATTTTATGTCAGTATAAGATCGTTATATTAACATGATTTATCTTCACTACATTAGGTTTCGTAAGTTATTACAAATAAAAGTTATTTACCTAAAATGATTGTTCGATAATTACTTGAACTTTGAGGTAATGTCTGTATAGTTCTCGTTTCGTTAATCATTACTTTCTTATGAGCTGACTTTCATTAGGATAATACCTAAAGCGTTTTTCCTCTTATATGCAAACCTGAAGTCTTTAACAAAACAAATAAAAAATATGATATAAAAATTAAAATAACTTATATTTATAAAAGATCTTCACAGTTGGCGCGGCCATGTGCGCATTAAACTGCAACACCGTAATGCCCGAACACATCGTTCTGTGCTTACATTCGAATTCACTTTGGTGCTTTGCTCTGCATTATAAAACGTATTCCCACAATGATGTGTTCCAAGTTAAAACTTTTACCGGATGCAGATCCACAGAACTGGAAAAATATATCACTTAGTTTTTGTTTCCAGTGAAATTGTCAATTTGAATATGACCTTATGCGTTATTTAGGGAATTATCATCAGAAAAAATAGAGAAAATTTAAACAAATAAGCAGAAGAAAATTTACAGGGGATTTAAGTTAAGAAAAGTGTGTTTTAAATCCTCTCTCTCTCTCTCTCTCTCTCTCTCTCTCTCTCTCTCTCTCTCTCTCTCTCTCTCTCTCTCTCTCTCTCTCTCTCTATATATATATATATATATATATATATATATATATATATATATATATATATATATATATATATATATAAAATATAGTAAAATTTCGAAGGAATATCATATGTTTCTTAAAAATATTAGCATTTACTTCTGCTAATCTTACACACAAACACATCACACACATGCATGCACACACACACACACACACACACACACACACACACACACACATATATATATATATATATATATATATATATATATATATATATATATATATATATATATATATATATATATTATATATGCACTTCGAATTACCAGCCCTTTGTGTATCTTAACTTTGGAGTGGAATTTTCCCAAAGAACCCGATTTTCACAAGAGAATTCTCAGGAGAAAATACTTTTTTTGGAGTTTTGGGTTCGATCTTTCCTCTGCCGTATTT
>JANJGK010000041.1:2468606-2492970 GCA_039081455.1 Macrobrachium rosenbergii
ATATATATATATATATATAGTATATATATATATATATATATATATATATATATATATATATATATATATATATATATATATATATATATATATATATATATATATAATATATATATATATATATATATATATGTATATATATATATATATATATATATATATATATATATATATATATATATATATATATATATATATATATATATATATATATATATATATATATATATATATATATATATATATATATATATATATATATATATATATATATATATATATATATATATATATATATATATATACGCAAGAAGGCACTAAAGCAGACAGCTTGGTACATGGTTTTTCCTTTATTCAGGGTGGCCTACATTTCGAGATGTCTTGTCTCATCCTCAAGGCTAAAAATAGAAAGTAAAATATACAAATACAGCAAGAAGATTTCGGATATATGTACAAATAAAATATGATAAAGTAAAATATCTGTAAAAAAGGTAAACCTAAAATAAAATTGTTAAAAAAAGAGAGAGAAAGAAATAGAAAATTTTAACTAACAAACCTTATTCCTCGAAGTTCAGTTGCTGTATGAAAAACAATAAACATAAGGTGGGGTGTGATTTAAGCTATATACAGGGGCGTGGACGAGGAATAATTGTTCAACGAGGGAACAAGCTTTTTGATCGCTAACGATTCAAGAATAGGGAGATGGTGTTCGTGTTGACTGGTTAGTATAATCTTAAAATCATTATAGTTTATTTTACATTTGCATAGTTTTATGTAGTTTCTAATATTTGATGTTTCGGGATTAGACAACTTGTACCCAGTGCGAAAGCTAACGCCAATATATGCGTCACATATTGGCCCTGTATATAGCTTAAACCACATCCCACCTTATGTTTATTGTTTTTCATACAGCAACTGAACTTCGAGGAATAAGGTGTGTTAGTAAAAATTTTCTATTTCTTTCCCTCTTTTTTTTTTTACAATTATATTTTAGGTTTACCTTTTTTACTGATGTTTTACTTTATGATATTTTATTTGTACATATATCCTAAATCTTCCTGATGTATTTGTGTATTTTACTTTGTCTTTTTAGCCTTGAGGATGAGACAAGGATCTCGAAATGTAGGCCGCCCTGAATAAAGGAAAACCATGTACCAAGCTGTCTGCTTTAGTGCCTTCTTGCTATTTTGCTGAGGAATTGCCTCGCTTTCACACACAGACACACACACACACACACACACACACACACACACACACACATATATATATATATATATATATATATATATATATATATATATATATATATATATATATATATATATATATATATATATATATATATATGTATGTATGTATTATATATTACTGAATCACGAAAATATGGAACGCGATGAATATATAAATAAAGTAAAGGACGACAGACAGTCGAAAGGCCTTGCAGCACTGCAGTGTTTCCTTTCCTTCGTGTATGTATATATATATATATATATATATATATATATATATATATATATATATATATATATATATATATATATATATATATATATATATATATATATATATACTAGCTGACCAACCTGGCACTACCTGGAAAAACTGAATGACAACTGGTAAATTATCTCTCTCTCTCTCTCTCTCTCTCTCTCTCTCTCTCTCTCTCTCTCTCTCTCTCTCTCTCGCAAGCTCTAATTTAAACTCATTCATTAATACTGTATGAAAATATACGTCTTTTTTTAATAAGAAATATCTATACTATACTCTGTTCAGCCTATTTGCTTTTTTCCTATTATTAAGGGAATTTCTGCTGCAGATAGCCTTCCAACTCCTCATCAGTCAGCGGAATTTATTGGAAACGAAAAGTATTCAATTTTCTCTCCATGTAAATAAAAATTAGACATTTCATTGTACCTATTTTTGTTGATTTTTTGAAAAACAGTAATCAGCAGGTGTCACTTACCGATAACCTACTACTCATTCGTACATTTTGCCTTTGTGTGACTGCCCTTTGTCATATCACACTTAACACAAAGAGTAGTGAATTACACATATAAAAAACGCAATTTATTTTAATTTTGTGCTGAATAAAAAGAAATTTACGTATATCTGTTTAGCGACTTTTGGTGAATTAGGAAAAAAAGTTACAAACATTTTCCAATACGGCCGACATGAATTCCTGATACATATTCTTTTTATTGATTTTAGTGACGTTTTTAACATAGCATAATAAATTACACCTCATTATCTTTACAATGACATAAAATTTATGAATGTAGCATTTAATATAAGTTTACACGGAACGATAACAAAAATTACCGCTGTGCATATTGTGAGGTTCAAGAAGACAGGTCTGGGTATGATTGATTTATTTCTCGGAAACCAGGTATACATTGAAGAATGCGAACGGAAAGGAAGTGACCGACCTGCGTATTCCCATGTCACACATTTGGACAAGAATTTGCGTTTGTTAGATAACACATAAATGAGAATAATTTGCGTTACAATAAACGTACTAAGTAGTTACATACATCAGCGGAAAGGCCGGACAATAATGCATATGGAGGGATACATAAAAAATATGAAATAACAACGGGTAATATACATGGCGTGATTAATGCAGAAATGAAGAGGCATTTGACGCCTTTACAAGTACTCCCCCCTAAGACAATGATTACAGAGATAATTATTGGATGACATGAACATTAATCACGGAGGCGTTGGGGGAGCAGGAGGCGAGCCCTTCTGTGCGAGAACTGTGGGCTGGGGGCAACATCAACTGCTGGATCTGCCACAGCGCGGCCTCTGGGATGCCCACAGCCCCTCCTTGGTGGGGCAGCGGGTATGTCTGCGGGCGCGTTTTGAGGGGGTACCCTGGGATGTCTGCCTGCCTCCTCCCGGATTTTGCTGTCCAAAAGGAATGCTGGTTTTAGCTGTCAATGGAAACCCAATCCTCCCGGCCGTGGACGTCGCTGAGATAGGCCTTGGGGGTCCTGTCGATGACTCGGAAAGGGCCCCTATAGTGCCTGGTCGAGGGCGGTCGATGGGTGTCTATCCTGACGAAGACATAGGTGCAGGAATCCAGGCCGCCTGGGCTGTAGGTGTTGGTTCTGTCCATGAAGGTCTTATGGCAGGATGCGAACTTCTATGCTAGTTCCCTCAACCTTGCGAGGGGGGTGTCTGTGCCGTCGGCTGACGGCAGGAAGAATTCCCCCGGAACAGCTAGTGTTTCTCCGTAGACTTTTTCTGCAGGGGATACGTTGCTATCTGCCCTCAGTGCGGTGTGGAGACCCAGCAGGACCCAGGGGAGTTGGGCCCTCCAGTTTTCGTCGGTGCAACGTGCCATTAGAGCTGCCTTCAGTGAGTGGTGTGCCCTCTCTACCATGCTGTTTGCTGCGGGGTTGTAAGCCATCATGCTGTGAAGTGTCGTACCCATCAGGCGTGCCAGGGAGACCCAGAGGTCTGACAGGAATGCTGAGTCCCTGCCTGTAGTAATGCTGTCTGGCACCCTGATGCGGCTGATCCAGCAGGAGAGGAGGGCTTCTGCTCAGGATGCTGTTGACGCCTCCTCCATAGGTGTCGTTTCTGGCCAGTGAGTGGAGTGGTCTATGATCGTCAGGAGGTACCTAGTGTCCCCAGACTGCGGTAGAGGCCAGATGATGTATATATGGACGTGGCCGAAGCGCCGATGAGTTTGAGGGAAATCACCAATGCCTGATTCTGCATGCCTTGTAACCTTGCTGGTTTGGCACGGGATACAGCTCCTCGCCCACTGGTGGGCGTCCTTCCTGATGATGTGCAACATGAATTTTTCTGTCACAGGCATGCCGTTGTACACCCTGATGGGTGGGAGAGGCTGTGAATGGTGTCGAACGTCTGCTTCCTCATCAAGGCGGGGACCAGGGGGTGGGGGCGGCCGGTGTTAATGTTGCAGAGGAGCGTTGCTCCCGAACCACCCAAGGGCATGCCCTCCCACTTGAGTACCATCAGTGCCATCCTCTAGGCTGGTGTTTCCGGGTCTGTTGCTTGCTCCCTTGTCAGGTCTTCATAGTATTTGCTGAGGTGCAGGGAATTGATTTTCACCCTTGACAGGGCGTCGGCTACTGTATTCTTCCTGCTGGGGACGTAGGTGATGGTGCAACCATACTCAGAGATGGTGGCCAAGTGCCACTGCTGCCTCGCTGATCACGTGTCACCCGCCTTCGTAAATGTGTGCACCAGGGCTTGTGGTCCGTGAGGATGGTGAATGGAGTGCCGTCCAGCAGGTATTTGAAGTGCTGCACAGCTTGGTAGATTGCAAGCATCTCTCTGTCAAAGGCACTGTAGAGAGTTTTTGCTGGCAACAACTTGCAACTGAAGAAGGCTAGAGGCCGGGAGTCACTGTCAACCACTTGCTCGAGCACTGCTCTGCAGGCGATGTTGCTGGCGTCGGTGGTGAGTCTCAGGGAAGTGGTGGGGTTATGATATGCTAAGGTGGTGGCACTCGCGAGGGCTGTCTTTGTCTCCTTGAATGCCTGCTGTTGCAGAGCACCCATGTCAGTGTTTTTGGCTTGCCCTTCAGGACTCCATTCAGGGGATACATGATGCGTGTAATACCTGAGGTGAATCGGCGATAGTAGTTTACCTTGAAGAGGAACTCTTGAAGGGCCTTGATTGTCTTCGGTGTCAGGAACTTTTTTATCACTTTCACCTTAGAGGCCATGGCACGTAATCCTGCTGGGGAGATCTCATGTCCGAGGAAGTCTAATTTTTCCGCCCTGAATGTGCATTTGTCAAACCTGACGACTAATCCGTTCTCCTGCAGGCGCTTCAGGTTGATGCGGACGTGGCGAAGGTATTCCTCTGGGGACCTGGAGAAGATAAGGATGTTGTTTACATAACAGACGCAGAAGGGCAGGTTCCCCAGGAATGTGGCCCTGCGTTCCTGAGGCTGAAGGTGGAGTAGGAGAAGGTGTACGTCCCAAACAGCGTGATGATGGCAGTTTTCAGGACGTCGTCAGGCTTCACAGGAACCTGAAAGTATGATTTTAGCAAGTCCATCTTCATGAAGACCTTGGCCCTGTGAATGGCACTTGTTAGGTCTTGCATGTTCGGCAGTGGGTAGTGGTCTGGCATGGTGACTAAGTTCAGGCAATGGTAGTCTCCGCAGGGCCTCCAGGAACCATCTGACTTCTTTACCATTTGCAGGGGAGACACCCACAGGCTTGATGCTTTGGTACAGACTCCCATCTGTTCCATTTCGGCGAAGGCCCATTCAGAGTCTTGTAGTTTTTCAGGTGGGCAGGCATCGGAACTTGGCATGAGTTGGGGGCCTGTTGTAGTGATGTGGTGATAGATGCAGTGCTTGGCACCAGTCCCTGGCAACTGGCAGAGCTCTGGTTTAAAAACCTCTGGGAACTCCTGGAGGAGGGTGGTGTAATTGTTCCCAGTCTGGTGGAGAGTGGTCGGGAGTGGCAGGTTCCGGTGTCAAGGAGGCATTGCCTCTCGACATCGACCAGGAGTCCATGGTGTCCCAGAAAATTAGAGCCCAGGAGGGGGAACTTGACCTCTGCGATGATGAAAGGTCACTGATACCTGCAGCCCAAGATGGAGATTGTGCAGGCCGTTCTTCCATAACAGTGGATGGGGGTTCCGTTTGCGGCTACCAGGGAGGTCATAGAGTCAGCTGTCCGGGCGTAGTCCTCCTCCGATGGTGGGAACACTGACTGCATTGCGCCCATGTCAACCAGCAGGCGCCACTTTGATATATCATCTCTGATGAAGAAACCTGCTGGTCGCGAGTCATTGTATTTTGCGGCCACTCCTGTTACTTATGGCCGCCCTTCTCGTTTTTTTGTGAAGGAACCGGGGCGTCTGCAGTTCCTGGAGCTGGAGCCGAATCTTCTGTGGAAATAGCACCACGTTGGGTTCGTCCACGTCCTCTGCTCCTGGTTCGTCCACGCCCTCTGCTCCTTTGGCGGTGCTCTCCTCTTGTAGATCGCATTTGTGTTCTCTGGGTTGCCGTTCTCCGACGTCAGGCTACAGGCTGCGAGGGCGGCGGCTGCAAGGGTGGTGGCATGCTTGGAGGCCTTAGTGGCTTTGTGGATTTTCTGGGTGACGTTGACCAGCTCGTCCGAGGGAAGGGCGTCTGCCTCAGTAATTTGGCCCCCCACCTCCTGTGGAAGGCACTACAGGAATATTGCTCTTGTCGGGATGATTTCCCTCCTGTGCCCATTTGCGTCGACACCCGGGAGTGTTACTAGACCCCACAGTTCGTCCCAGGCATCCCTGGGTGATGTTTTCCCCAGGGGCTGGGTCAGTAGGTCTAGGGCACTCTGCGCTCTCTCAGGGACGGGGATGGAATACGTTTGTATCAGCTTGTCTCACAAGGCTTTGTACATGACATTGTCTGGCTGTGAGTCAAGCCATGGGGTGATCTTGTTGAAGACTTCTTCGGTAGCATCATCATGGTAACGTCTGCCCTGGTCTTCTCATCTGTGATGCACGCCATGCGGAAGTGAGCCTCTGCGCGCAGAAACCAAGATGCTGTATTCTGGCAGGAAAACGGGGGGAGCTTTACAGCATCTGCCTTTGTGGGCAAAAGGGGCATGCAGATGATTTCCGTGTTTTCGGATTGTGATTGTATTTCAGGCTCTGCCATCTTTACTTTCACACACCAAAACGTGAGTACGTGCCGTATTTAGTCCGCTAATGGTGTTAGAATTCGAGTAGTCGATGTGAGTCATGAATGGTGAGGGCCACACCGTTCGAAATGCCAAAAGTACCCTTGTGGGGATGTTGTTATTAGTCCATTAATGGCACAGGGTTCCTCCAAGGAAGGAGCTCTCAGAGGCCCAGACTGTGTCGCCATTTTGATTCTGTTAAATGCTCTCTTAAGGTAAATGCAGCCGTATTTAGTCCATTAATGGCGGGGCCAAAACTGCATGGTTACCTGTCGCTCCTCTGGTCACCGGTTGTGAGGTTCAAGAAGACAGGTCTGGGTAAGATTGATTTATTTCTCGGAAACCTGGTATACATTGAGGAATGCAGACGGAAAGGAAGTGACCATGATTTATTTCTCGGAAACCTGGTATACATTGAGGAATGCAGACGGAAAGGAAGTGACCATGATTTATTTCTCGGAAACCTGGTATACATTGAGGAATGCAGACGGAAAGGAAGTGACCAAACTGCGGATTCCACGTCACGCATTTGGACAAGAATTTGCGTTTGTTAGATGACATATAAATGAGAATAATTTACGTTACAATAAACGTACAAAACAGTTACACACATCAGTGGAAAGGCTGGACAATAATGCCTATGGAGAGATACATAAAAAATATGAAATAATAACAGGTAATATACTTGACATGAATAATGCAGAAATGAAGAGGCGTTTGATGCCTTTACAATATTCGTAAGGCAACTATATCAACCTGTACAATGGAAGGTTTGGTGAGCACCTAACGGTCAATTCGTACCTATGGTAATGACGTAATGAGGTATCGTAAACCAAAAACATTCCCTTTTCAGAGGAATGTAAGGCAAACATTTATTTATTGTTTTGAATAAATACATGCTGATAAAAGATTGAAATGAATATATACCATTCTAATAAATAACCATTAACAAACATTTTATTTTATTAAATGACGGGAATGCAGCAATAGGTGTGAATTGACTGGTAGTTACTCTTTCTGCCTGGCTGTTCACAGGTTAATGTAGTTGCCAGGTGTCCATTTCAAATAAAAGTGTGTATGTCACCGAATTTAAGATGATGCCTTGTTTTTTTCATGCATAATCTATATTCGTGATTGTATGAAAAACATTACTTAGTTCTTCAATGAAATTAATAATGTGCTGAGATAGACTCAGGAAGGCCTGTATAGACAGTATATTTAACTGTCAACGTTTCGTCCTCTGTCTCTTGATCCTCACCACTTTGGTTGCTGATTAATTCCAAACCTCATTTAAACCAAAATAGGATTGGATTGTTGATTTTATCGAGATAATTGTCATAAATTAAGTTGGGTCAAATAATAGCCACGTGCATTTTGAATTACATTGCTTTATGATTGAATGAAAGTAATTCTAATACAGTCAAACACACCAGTTTAATTTTTTTAGATATGCTAAACTGATTTAGGGCTTGCAGTGGGAGGAGTTTAACTTCGACGTGTTCCTCTAGCTTTATGGCCTGTAGGTTTTCAATGTTGATTTTGTCAAGGTAATAAACAATTAAATTAATAATTCTCATAAATTATGATAAAAATTCAAGTAAATTGTGATAAAAAATTAATGTTATAGGGGATTTGGATTTATTGTTTTAGGTTAATCATACGTCTGACAGCGCCTGGAAGAAAGGGTGGAGCGTAAGGTGATAAGTGAGAATTAACCCATAAAGCACTGAAGGAAAAGGTGACGTAAAAACGAAAATTTCATTTGTTTTGTCTCTGTTTGTATGTCTGTCAAGGGGTAGAGGTTTGATATTGAGTTATAAACCTTTCTGGGGTGACATAGAGGCCGTTTGCAAAATTTTTTGGTTTTTTTTCAAGCGGTTCACATTTCTATAGCTTTCAATGAAGTAAACAAACATTCTCTTTTATAATATATACATATATATATATATATATATATATATATATATATATATATATATATATATATATATATATATATATATATATATATATATATATATATATATATATATATATATATATATATATATATATATATATATATATATATATATATATATATATATATATATATATATATATATATATATATATATATATATATATATATATATATATATATATATATATATATATATATATATATATATATATATATATATATATATATATATATATATATATATATATATATATATATATATATATATATATATATTAACTTTATCACACACAATTGTTCTGTGCATTAGTAGAATTACTAAAAGGTCTTCATTCAAACTGGATGGTATATAATGGAGTATTTAATCTGAAAAAGTTACAAGCTTTCTTGGAAAAACAGTTTTAATGAGGTTCTTTTAGTAATATATATATATATATATATATATATATATATATATATATATATATATATATATATATATATATATAATTATCAATCCAAGGGGAGATACAAATCACGGCAGCGTTTCTTCTTTACTTTATTTTATTTCAAATACAAACATTAACTTCAACCCTACAAGCAGAAACAAACAAATGCTCAGTTAGATCAAATACTCATCAAAGTTCAGACAAAAAGATCCACAACTTGTAAATTACATTGACAATATTACCAATAACCAATATAAAGATAAAATTAACAGATAAATAAATAACATACCCGTTCCGTTACGGTATAGTTAGACTGGATAATACCAGACAGTTCTGATTAGGGCTTATATAAGCGTTCGCTTTACAGTGGTGATATTATTTGGTAATTGTTGCTGCAAACGCTAAAAGGTCATTTGCCGGAGAACATACAGTGCTACACACAACCCCCTACAATTTTGCGATGCCCTCATCGTACACACTCAATCCCCATCTATTCTTACTACCATTACCAGCTCCCGACAAAGAAAAAACAATTTATAACTCAGATCGCTGTGTTTCGTATCCTCTCTGATCGTCTCAGTACAGGGTCATTAATTATTACTTCTTTCTCTTGTTCAACCTCTTCATCAACACTAACTTTAGGTTCACTATTACTATGTTTGCTAAAGTTAAACCTAACCTAGTTAAAAGTTCCTCCATATCAGGGATTTCTAAAATACTGTTATTCTTATCAGCTGTTTCTACATTATTATTTTCTGTATCCAAATCACCAACATTTTCTTCCCTCCCCCTCAACCCCGCCCTCATTCCTTTCTACCTCAACTAACGGGTTAATATTCCTTCGGTGGATAACCTTAGCTTCACTTCCTTCGGGCCTAATTCTATACAAACCACCGTCCCTGTTAAGCACTTCTTCAATTACCCATTTCCTCTTACCGAATTTGTCTCCTAGTTTCGCTGTTCCAATGATTTTATTTTCTCGTAATAAAACCTTGTGTCCTACCTTCAAATCACTTTCTCTGGACTTTGCTAACATAGGCTTTGCTTTTGATACCCAGTTCTTTTGTGTGTTCCTTCTAACCAAATCCCAAACTTCTTTTTGCATTTTGCATTGCTGACCCAACCAGTCTCCGTCTTGAAATTTGTATATATCTTCCAGATACCCCAAGGTCTCGATCGAAATACATGGTTCCCTTCCGAAAAACAAGAAATATGGAGAAAACTCTGTCCCCGAATGAGGTCTTATGTTATACGCAAATTAAACTCTGCAAATACAATGGCCATTTATTCCTCTTTTCCTCCTCCAAACTTCTAAGTAGTTCGTAGAGAGTTCTATTCATTCTTTCCACCTGACAATTTCCTTCAGGGTGATATGGAGAAGTTAAATCTTTTGCAGATTTCCTTAATGAGGGCACTTTCAAAATTTCTCCCCTGATCAGTATGAAGCTGCCAAGGAATTCCAAATTTATAAAAGAACTCCTCCACCAAAATTTAAGTCACTGTTGTCGCTTTCTGATCCTTCGTTGGATATGCCCGCACGTATTTGCTAAACAGATCACTTAAAATTAAAATATGCTCCTTTCCAGGGGTTGACCTTTCTACGAAGCAAAAATCTGTCACCACGATTTCCATAGGCTGAGAAGTTTCTACATGAACAGGAATTGTATTTCTGTATGGTAATTCATCTTTTGTCCTTAAACAAATTTTACAATTTCTAATGAAATCCGTTACAAATCCCTTCATGTTGGGCCAATAAACCCTAAAGTTTAGCAATTTGTAAGTTCTATCTATAACCTGATGCCCCTGTTTGTCATGAGTTTCGACTAAACACTTCCACTTTAAATGAACAGAACGACTAATCTATATTTCATGTCATCTAACTGATCCATATGAATCTTATAAAGAGCGTCATTTCTTATCACAGGACTTTCTTTCTCTTTTTTCCACTTAACTAATTCAGGTTTAAATATACTGTTTTGTAACTCGATATTTTCTTCTATTCATTTCCTTACAATCTTTAAAACTGGGCAAGATTTCTCTTTATTAACACCATCCTCTCACTCTAAAACCTGATGTATACTTATAGCACAAGCAAAATTTGCGTCCTCATGAGGAGCTACCCAGACTTCGTCTTCATTCATTACTATCTCCTCTCTAGGCTTGCGTGACAGAATGTCGGCTTTAACATTTTGTTTTCCTGGTCTGAATCTGAGTTCGGTGTCAAATACTGATAAACCATCAACCCATTTTTGTTCTGTATGATCAAGTTTTGCTGTGCTGGGATGGCTCAAGGGGGCATTGTCAGTATACACTATGCACTTTGTGTCAATAAGATCATTGTTAAACTTTTCAGTAACAGCCCACTTCAAAGCACACAAGTCTAGTTTCCGTGAACCAAAATTCTTCATGTTTCTTTCATGCGGTTTCAATGACCTACTTGCATAAGCTACAGGATGCAACTTATCCTCCCTATATTGGGACAAAACAGCACTAAGTCCATCGTAACTAGCGTCTATTTCTAAAATACACACTTTCCCAAACTCGATCCCTTTCTGTACTGGGGCAGCTATCAATTTCTTTATTAATATCTGGAAAGCCATTTCCTCATAGTCTGTCCATTTATCATTATTCTTTTGACTGGATTTCTTCTTTTCCCCTTTCAGTAATTCTTGAGTGGCTTGGCAATTGTCGCAAAATTTTTAATGAATCTTCTATAAAATGTTGCAAATCCCAGAAAGGCTCGCACTTCCTTAATAGTTTCAGGTCCCTTCCAGTTCTTCACTGCTTCAGTCTTACTTAACTCAGGTCCTATTTCTTGATCACTAATGCCAAATCCTAGATAACTTACACATGTTTGTAAAAAATGACATTTCTTTGGCTTTAGTTTCATCCCTTATGATTTTATGCTCCCCAACGATGCCTCCAGTCTTGATAAGTGTTCATTTATAGTCTTTGAAAATAATATCATATCATCTAAATAAATGACTAGAAATTCAAAAAACATATCTCCCAAAATATTCTCCATACATCATTGAAAGGTTGCTGGGCTGTTCATCAAACCCACTGGACGCCAGCGATACTGAAAGTGTCCCCTTGGTACAGAAAATGCTGTTTTCTCTCTATCCTCTTTCCTTAGGAAAACCTGGTGATACCCCTGCACAAGGTCAAAAGTGAAGAAATATTTGGCCCCTTCCAACGCACCCCGGCACTCCGCTACCCTAGGAAGAGGAAATGCATCCTTTAACCCTTTGAACCCTATAGGCAACCTGTACTAGCCCAACACCTTTTTACCGACTCAGTCCTCGGGCTAGCTGTGAGGCCCCACTGAGAAGTTTTTGATTATTCATTGCTTACTTCATGATATGAAGTTTTTCGTTTATTTAGATCAGCATACTAGCTTCAGTGGTTCCTAATGAATAATTTCACTCCAATTTGAAATAAATCAACATTCCCATTCCCTCTTAAAATCATTCCAGATTAATGCTAAGTTCACACATTCATGTATCAAGGCATGCATGCCCATACATGGCGGAAAATTGCTAAGTACGTAAATACAACGTAAATGTACCGTAAATGCTATGTAAGTGCGTCAGTGTGCAGCGCGGCCGTTACGCACCACCCGGGCATACGCCAGGAGCCACGAACCTTTCGACCTGCTCAAAACCATGTATGGGTGGCCACGTCAACTGTCATTTAGCATGGCCCGACCCACACAACCTGGCGCTAACCTCGTGGTGACTGTGTGGCCACTAGGACCTTACCTGTGATTCCTTGCCGCTTCCGGGTTCCCGCCTTGCACCGTGTGATTCCTCACATGGCATGTGAGTAGATGCTGCAACCGTGCCACATTGCACGCATCCGAGACGAATTGACAACGTTGTGACCTGGGATAAAAGGGGCAAGCGGTGCGCTTGCGGGTCAATCGACACCACGTTTCTGAATAATTTTCATCTTAATTTGTTATGTATGTGTGAATGTGTATAGTACTTATATTTATTGTATTCTTGTGTAATGTATTTTTGTATGGGTGACTGTATATTTTTCTTATATTTATATGTATGTTTGTGTTTTATATTGAATAAATATATATTTGCAATATCATGTCTGACTCTATCCTCTTTCCAATTACTAAGTACTGATGAGACAATATATCATGGATTTGAAAAATATCTTTTATTAAATTAACTAGCACAAATATAAGTACACAAATAAAGAGGGCAAAATGAACCTAAAAAGACTAAGTATACATTACTGAATTTTAAATAAGTCCAAAATACTGTATGTAACATATGGGCACAGAAACAAAACTATAACAGACCAAGTCATATGCAATGTAACAAATATCGGATAGAAGGTACTTTCAAAAAGATAGAATTATCATATCAGAAAAGAATCAATGTTAAGTAATTATTACAAAGGGCAAAATAGCTACAACACATACAAGTACACAAATATTAAGTTTCGAACTAAATGCATGAACAGACATTTAAGTAAGTACAGTGAGTTAAACAATAAAGCATACAGGGAAGTAACTAAATCGTGTTCTCCTGCCAATGCACTGAGCCTTCAACCGGTGAAAAATATTCTTCAGCATGTTCCGTTGTTGCTTTGCATCCCTGGTTGCAGTGTTGCCGGTCACGGTTGGAAGGGCTGCTCCTAAGGACGGATCACTCCTCCAGCTACCAGGTATGACGGTATGTGTGACGGGGTGCTCCTGATCTCCTTCTTGCCTGCGTTTTTTCTTATTTTAATATTATATGCATATGAAGGCTCGTGACTGCGCAGTTTGAGGTGAGCGTAATGGGCCAGGTGGTCGAAAAACAACTACGTATTACTGCGAAACTTGCCCTAATAATCCAGGGCTGCATCCTAACAACTGCTTCAGAACATACCACACGCAATGGACCACAAAGCAAAATACACATAAATGGCCATGTATTGTAGCAATAATGTAAGTATTGGTAATTGTTTAGTAATGAATTTTGAGTGAATACTTTTCCAACTCTGGTTTAATTAACTTTTGTAAATAACTATGTTTTATGAAATGCATAAATAAATATTGCAACAACAATGTTCTTTTCATTCTGGGCTTCTAAACCTTTTGAATATTAATTGGAATCCTACTAATAAGACAACACTGATAGCTATGAAAATAAAGTATTACCATGTGTAACAAATAAGGTGAAAGTTTTAAATATGGTTAATTCTGATAAAATCATGAGTATGAATGTAGCAGTTATCATCAAGATATTATGTGATGCAATTACTGTGCTTTTTTAATAAGACACAGCCCTATAAGATTGACACAAAAATTATAAAAATAACGGAATTCCCAGCTATCACATCAGAGATCAAACATCTATTTCTGTACAAACACACACATATACACACATTAAAACGATGATGAACATTGAAAGGAATGAATGAATGAACTATCGAGACAAAAAGGTCGATTATCACTAAGAAAAGATGTTTTAGAAAGGCGTTCTCCACCGTCCTGCATGCCCTACGTGGGGACAACGTGAGCTTGACGGAACTCAGCATACGGTATACGTACGTCAGTGTTATGTGCTCTGCCATGCGCTACTTCTGGCTGTGCCGCCGCTTGTCAGGCCACTTCCAGTAAGCGTCATGTCACGCTTACGAAGTGCGTACATTTGCGACGCACTATAATACGCTTGCTTTACGCACATCGGCCAATGTCACGTATCCAGTTGGGCGGGGCTTATTCATATTCTAGTTGACATTTACTTCAGTAGTGATTTTAAATGAAGCTGTAAATCTACTCATTACCATTATTTGAATATCACTTGAAGTAATTTGTATCTAAATACTAAATTGATTTATGGGATATAAAATTTCCAAAAGATATCCTCAGTCACAATAACTCGTATATTTGGGTACTTCCTGCCATTCTCTCCTTCACTTCCAGGAGCAATGGTTAGATATAAAAAACACATTTTAATGTTAAAACTCTTAAGTATGGTAAGAGGGCTAAGTAACCCCTAAGCTCAGAGTGTGAGTTCCGGGTGCTGTCTCAGTTCTGGAGTTATGTACTACCTCAGTTGGCAACCTCAGGAATTGCACTGTTTAAGAACAATAAGTAATTTTATTTATACGTTATACTCATGCGCATGCAAGTACTTACGTGTTACCGCCAAAGACCTCCAAAAACTCGGTCATCCACCTGAAATGTTTACAACTATGGTCCCCAAGGTTACCCTATTTATCGCAGTCCACGTGTGGAAATTAGTGTAAACAGAACATAATTAAAGTTTATTTACAGCTGTCAATAAAGCACAATTATGTTTTGTAAAGGGTTAATAGTTTGTAATGTTTTGGGGAAACTGAATATTATACTGTATATTCATATTGTTTCGTAAGTTAATTATAATTGCCTTTTGTGAAGGTATATGCAACGTGATTACAATCGTTTACTGTAAACTGAATCCTATTAATATTTTCTGACAGCCAAAGGATTTAGTGGCTGTTGTTAAGCATACGAAACACTATCATTGTTTAAAGAAAAGGAAATATAAATTGCATTGAATGTTATATTGCAGTCCTACTTTTCAACAGCAACTAAATCCTTTGGCTGTCAGATAATATTAATAGGATTCAGTTTACAGTAAACGATGGTAACCACGTTGCATATACGTCCACAAAAGGCAATTACAGTTAACTTACGAAACAGTATGGATATATTTACACCTTTAGTACCACAAAGTTAAACTTTTATTTTTACTAAGACAAGAACTTGCTTCATCTTGAGTTAACATTGTTGGCTTCCCACTTAGAATATTAGTATCAGAGAACTTCTACTTTCATTTATTGTAATTATAGGTATGTGGCTTTTCTTTTAAAGGTCCGTTATTTAACAAATGATGCCATCGACTCAATCATTTGCTTGTATAAACATTTTAAATTTCTTTAGAAATAAAAAAAAATGAATTTGAGCTATTCAGACTAGTTTATAAAAACTTCTTTATTTTTATGTAACAATGGAATCACGAAGAACATAAAAAATATATGTATTTCAAAGGACATTTACTGAAAGATTTCCTTAGAAATGGCAGATCTTTTCTTCAAAAGTCTAGCTCAATCTTTTGTTTACGAAGCTGGAAACCTTAGATTCAGTTGTTGAATATATCAGAGAGTCTCGATTTCCTATTCAAGCCAAGTAACTGAGTACCTGAAACATGTTGAGGTCAAATTTTGCAGCATTATAGTGATTGAATTTTGTCAAATTCAGTCATAACTTCACCCTTCGCATTGAATAATGGGCAAGCAAAAACCTAAAAAAAAAAAAAAGAGTATGCAAAGTATTTCTTTATGCGAGAGTAGGTCAATCATGTGAGTGAATATTAGAGTTAAAATAAATATTTACTTAAGATCTTCAAGAAAATATTATTCTCAATGTAGAATTTGTTTTCCGACGCAAAAAGACATTTTAGATTATTTGCAAGCTCCAGAGGAATTTTGAGTGTTTCGATAGAGCAAGGTTTAGGTTATGAAAAAATATCGATACCTAATACACACTGATCTATTTTCTCTGTAAGGACAGAAATAGTTTATTTAAAATGATAGACCTAACTCTATGAAAGTCACATTTTCTATAAGATTTGTTTGAGTACTGTTCATGCCAATGTATAATTATGCTTGACAAGCGTTATACACAAGCTGAAATGTTTACATTAACGACTTCGATTCATGAAACTGGAGAATTTCAGACTAACGATCAGTCTCCTTTACGTTCCCCATTCCCACGAGTTACCTATTCGTTTGGGAAGTGCATCTACTGAATCAGTTGTTCTAGTCCTCTCTCTCTCTCTCTCTCTCTCTCTCTCTCTCTCTCTCTCTCTCTCTCTCTCTCTCTCTCTCTCTCTCTCTCTCAGGATTTGGGTATTATACAAACAAAATTGATACAAGGAAAAGACAATAGAATGTTCAAGTATATATATCCAGCTGACCCTGATACTTTTATTCACAGAAAAGTGTTGTACTTTTTGTTGGTGCACCGGAACAATGGATAGCAGGCCTCTAGCAGGGTTAGACCAACAATATAAAACAATTGCATGATCAGATTTTCAAAGAAAACTACTAGATCGCTTGAGTAATAATGTTCATTTCAAGGGTCAAATGGATTTGCTAGAAAATTCTCAGTCAGATTCAATGGGGATGTTTGCCTCATAACCACTGAAGTGTTACTTGACAGAGAATTAGGTTATAGATAAAAACACACATTGCTTATGTGTATAGGAGTTGAAGCAAGTGGAATATAAAAGAAAACAATAGATGATAGAAAAGACATGTTTCTATGGCATGTGTGAGCAAAGTTATGCGCGAAGGAAATTGATAAAAAGCAATATTACCTTGAGGTACTAAACAATGATCCTGAAGCATGTTAACATGAATATTTTTTATATGATGCAAACGTGTGTTTATCCTTTATGTCTGCTTTGCTAATATTTTCTCGCTGAATCCTTCGCGTTTTTCGGTGATAGATCCTCAGGACAGACTGAAATACTTTTAAAGAATTGCAAACATCAACAGAGAAATTTATCCTTAAAGGATCTATTATTAATGTCTCTCTCTCTCTCTCTCTCTCCTCTCTCTCTCTCTCTCTCTCTCTCTCTCTCTCTCTCTCTCTCTCTCTCTCTCATTTGACATAAACAGCGAGAGTTCCCGTTTGAAAATGGACGTGCAAACAGTGGCCTGTGCAGTTGAGAAAGCATGCTATTTTCAATACGATATTTATAAGTAAAAATAATGTTTTTACCGTTAATTTTCTCACAAATAGTAATATGGCAGATGGAACGAACATGGAACTTTATCCAATAATCGAAAACCCTTACCACCTACGTATTAATTTGTTTTCCCATGTCAAATATTGACAAACCTGTCACAAACCGATACGCACACACACTAGATTCAGACTGAAACTCTCTCATGTACACACATACATACATATATACATACACGCACACACACACACAATATATATATATATATATATATATATATATATATATATATATATATATATATATATATATATATATATATATATATATATATATATATATATATATATATATATATATATATATATATATATATATATATATATACATTCGGGTGGAAATATACACCAACAAGCAGGAGTCTGCCATATAGACCTAATTTCCCGTATTTTTACTTTCCTTTTGAGGTGTTGTTCCAAAGACTCAGGGGCTTGAACTGTGGTAATCTTAGTAGCTTGATGATAAAACTTACAAAAAAACTAACAAAACATCCCCTTGATCAAGTCATAACAAATTTCAACAGCACAGTGGAAAAAATCCCTCAAGATAAAAAAGAACTAATTGGTCAGTTGTCAGTAAAATTTCCCCTGTTACCTTCCTTGTACGGATTAGTAAAAACACACAAAGAAAATAACCCTCTGCGACCTATTATCAGTACGGTTAGCTCAACATCATATAAACTTTCGACATATATTACCAAATTCTTGTGCCCGTTACTTGGAACTATCTCCGATTCTCACGTATATAATTGTCTAGATTTAGTTGATAAATTAAACTAAATCACTTTTTGCCCCACTGATAGATTCGTTAGTTTTGATGTTTGTTCTTTTTTTGCTAAAGTCCCTATAGATTCTATTTTAGAGTATCTTAGTAATGAACTAATCCATCATGAATTACTTCTACCTGTAAGTCATATTATTTCACTCACTAGGTTGTGCATATGTGATTGTAAGTTTATATTCAATGGTGAATTTTACTAACAAATATTTCGTATGGCAATAAGCAACCCTTTATCCCCACTCCTCTCAAACTTGTATATGGAATTCTTTGAAAAACGATATTTACCTAATATCATTTATACTCCTTTAAAGTGGTATAGATATGATGACGATATTTTAGCTGTTTTGCCTGCTGGTATTCATGCAAATGATTTACACTCTAATTTGAATAACCAGGTACCATCCATTAAGTTTACTTTAGAATTAGAAAAAGACAATTGCCTCCCTTTCCTAGATGGTTTAATACATAGAGAACCATTTCAATGCAAATTCAATATTTAAAGGAAACCAACCAACAACTTAACTTATGTCCATTTCTATTCAGGCCATCACCTTAACATTAAAATGTCAATTTTGTTTTCTTCTATGTTTTTACGAGCTTTGCGCGTTGTCAGTCCCCAGTATTTGGATCAAGAAAATTGAATACATAAGAAAAATAGGGACAGATTTATGTTATCCTTCACATATTATTTTGCTATAATAAAGCCCACAAAAAGTTTTATAGTGAAAGTAACATGGAGAAAGAAACCACTAAGAACATTCTTAGCTTGCCTTATTTGAGTGGTTGTGAAAACATAAAACCATTGTTAAAATCTTTTAATGTTCAACTTCGTTTTTCCTATAATAACACACTAAAAGGAATGTTAATAAAAAAAATAGCCCCAAAGAAAACAGCAACGTAATATATAAAGTTCCATGTCTGGACTGCCCCTCTTTTTATACTGGCCAATCTAGCAAAGATTTAGATGTAAGTATTAAGCAACGTAAGTATTCAGTCAAAACTGACAAACATCCAATGCTATATTCATTCATTTTAGTGACAACTCTCACAGGATAAATTGGACTGAAAGTTCAGTGATTGCCAGATCGAAAGATTTCTCTTCAGGAAATCTTTTGGAGTCTGCTATTATCCAGCTTACTTCCAGCTGTAATTTTAACCTTAGCCCTGGCATGTATTATTTGGACCCCTGTATTAGAAAAATGTTCAAGAATGACCTAAAAGATAAAATCACTGACTTATTTACAAATTAATTACCTTATATATATTTTCAATGTATCGTATGTTTAATATAATTTTTTAGTTGTAAAAATGTTCATCTTGCAAACATTGTTATTGTTTATAAAAAAAGATAATTATTTTTGTTGTACTAATATTTTTTGGTGGTGAGTCACCCCCTTCTATAATCTTTTAATTGCCCTTGTCCCTGCTTCTGAACGGTTGATTCTAATCCTTTGTAAAACCTCTTAAATATTTAATCCTGTTTTGTCAGTTCTACTAATTCTTCAATTGTTTTGGATTCCAGATACATATTTTTTTCCTTTGTAATCCCCATCTGTCATTTATATGAGCTTTTTTTGTAAACTTACTTTTATATTTCTTCAGTCTGCCTAAGTAAAGGAAGACAGACAGTCGAAAGGCCTCGCAGCACTCCTGTTTTTCCCCTTTCCTTCGTGGATTTTATCTTTATATATATATATATATATATATTATATATATATATATATATATATATATATATATATATATATATATATATATATATATATATACATACATACATACATACATACATACATAAATTGGGTCATTTCCCATAAAAGGAGGTGGCTGTAGAGCAAACAATACAACGACCATTGCAACATTTGTCTATGCCTTCTAATTAATCCGCAGCATGTACTTGTCCGTATGAATCATGGAAGGCATGTTTGATTCTTAAATCAACACCTGTTATTATCCATTTATTTATTCTTCAGTTCCATACCTTAGTGGTTAGCTTTAATTTTTTTCAGTAAAAAAATATTAGATATTGTAATATAGGGTCAGGTTGTTAATCTTTTCCCCATAAAAAGTTTAGTTTGTCATGTAATTCATACTGTAGAAATATAGAATAAACATTTTTTTTTTATTTCTTCAAACGAAAAAGAAAAAATATTCTCTCGTATACCTATCAAATTATCTCTATTTATCTACAAGTGAAATAGCATGCACCGTGTAAAACACATAAATCCACTAAGAAATGGGAATACAAGATAGAACTGAATAAAAGGGAAAAACTTTTATGTGACGCAAATGGCTAGAGAAGAAGTTTACGACAGCTATGAGAAGAGAGGAAACCAAAATGTTGCGCCTACTGTATGTGTGGGTGAGAACGGCGGTCCGCGCAGGGCAATTCTGAGTATTTACGACGAAACAAAAGCTCGTTTTTGGGCGTATGTGGCCATAAGAATAACGAGTTTGGCAGCTACAACGCCTGAGGCATTTATAGATTGAGTGATGAAGGCTTTTCAGTAATAGACGGGTCTTGGCGTTAGGCGTATTGTAATTGGAAACAAAACGCATTTATAGGTAGAACGAATTAGCGTAATGCCTGCGAAGGTATTAGTTGGCTACAGAATAAAGAAAAAAGAAACAACGAAAATAAAGGATTCGTTCTCCTCTGGCAAATGCAGTTTAATGGATTACCATATTATATATATATATAGTATATATATATATATATATATATATATATATATATATATATATATATATATATATATTATATATATATATATATATATATATATATATATATACATATACATATATATACTGGCTGAGCAACTCGGCACTGCCTGGGAAAACTCTGAATTAACAAACTATAAACTCTCTCTCTCTCTCTCTCAGCGTCAATTTCGTGACAGTTTGCTGCTGTATTTTCATCTGGGAATTATCTCAAACATTATTTTGATGTGAGAAACATTCGTGTCTTTCCATGTTTTGAAACACTTTCGACTGGCCACTGTAACTGCTACAAGACACATACTCGGAGTGAATTTAGAGGTAAGAACAGACACATTGCCACTTAATTCTTAAATGATTCCAGCATAGCGACTAAGAATTATATGATAAAAATTCTAGGCAAAGTTCTCAAATTCTTTCTACTCACATTCAAAAGTTCCAGCAAACATTCCGATGAGGAAATTATTAAATTTTTAATGATAAGTACCAAACTAAATCTTTTTTAAAAATCGTGATAAAGAGTACACAGTTTATATATTATTTATTTTTTTATTTTTTTTTTTTGTTTTTGCCATGAGGTCTATCTTAGCTTAATCTTTGACCATTTCATCTTAGTGCCGTTTTTAAAACAACTTCCTGTTTTCAAGGCAAATTTAACAGCTCCTACCTTCAAAGTTTTTACTAGGGTACCGTTCTAGAAAGTATATGTAAATATATGCAAAGCTTTCATAGTAGGACTCCAACGCTATACACTTTAATGAAGACGAAGTACAAGATAAAAGTGAAGACTCTCTCCATTGACCTTCAATGGCGGAGTGGTGGTAACAAATCGACACTACTCAAGGGATCGGTGCTTACAAGTAGCAAGGGTAAAGAGAGAACGTTTGATGATCAAACAGAGAGAGAGAGAGAGAGAGAGAGAGAGAGAGAGAGAGAGAGAGAGAGAGAGAGAGAGAGAGAGGAAATGCTCTCCATAGGTAGTATTATCCTGTCGTTATTGTAAAAGAATGAGTTGTGCGAGTATATATATGGATATATGTATGAATATATGTATGTATATGTATATGTATATATATATATATATATATATATATATATATATATATATATATATATATATTATATATATATATATATATATATATATATATATATATATATATAGTATATATATATTATATATATATATATATGTGTGTGTATATATACAATCATGAAGCTACAAATGTCGCTTAATATTAAATTCACGCTGCCACGGGAATATCAGTGGGTAGAACGTCGACTGGAGTCGCTGGATAATCATCTGTGTCGTGGGATCGAAACTCGGCTGTACCCGTCCATTTATCACTTATAAATTCCCCTTCGGTGATAATTCCCCATCGGAGATATTCCCGAGGCAGCGTGAATTTGATATTAAACGACATCTGTAGCTTCATGATTGTATATAAGTCACGGTGTGATAAAAAATTTCATATATATATATATATATATATTATATATATATATATATATATATATATAATATATATATATATATATATATATATATATATATATATATATATATATATACACTCTCACAACTCATTCTTTTACAATAACGACAAGTAATACTAGGTATGAAGAGCTTTTCCTCTCTCTCTCTCTCTCTCTCTCTCTCTCTCTCTCTCTCTCTCTCTCTGTTTGATGATGAAACGTTTTCGCTTTACCCGCTCAAGTTGTAAGCACAGATCCCTTGAGTAGTGTCGATTTTGTTATCACCACTCTCCCACTAAAGGTCCATGGAGAGTCTTCACTGTTATCTTGTACTTCGTCTTCATTAAAGTGCATAGCATTGGAGTCCTAATAAGAAAGCTTTGCATATATTTACATATATTTTCTAGAACGATGTCACTAGTAAAAACTTTGAAGGTGGGAGCTGTTAAATTCGCCTTGAGAGAAAGTTGTTTTAAAATGGTACTATGATAAAATGGTCAATGATTTGCTAAAATAGTCGCATGGCTAATATAAAACAAAAGCAAACAAACAAATAACCTAGGAAACATTCATCACGATTTTTACTTATGATTTAGTTTAGTACTTATTATTTAAAAGTCGAATAATTAATAGTTTTCTTAATTTCCCTGTAAACTCTGAAGTACCCAGAAAAATTTCCCTGCATCTCCTTCAAATTGTTTTATCGTGTAATATATATATATATATATATATATATATATATATATATATATATATATATATATATATATATATATATATATATATATATATATTTCTTCTACTTCTTTTAACGTGCTTTTTTCCCATTATTTGTATGGGGTAAGCGCGATATATATATATATATATATATATATATATATATATATATATATATATATATATATATAGTATATATATATATATATATATATATATATATATATATATATATTTCTTCTACTTCTTTTAACGTGCTTTTTTCCCATTTTTGTATGGGGGTAAGGCGCGATATATATATATATATATATATATATATATATATATATATATATATATATATATATATAAATATATATATATATATATATATATATATATATATATATATATATATATATATATATATATATATATATATATAGTATATATATATATTTATATATATAATTATGAAAAGCTTATAGGCCACAAGTATTTTATGAATTACATTACACAGTAGATGTTTAATTAATAAATGTGGCGGAAAACATTCGGAAAAACCTTGAGAGGATGTCTAGCTGTTATCTGACTCGTTTTCATAATTAAGTAAAACTGTTATGTCAGGTATTTATCAAGACGTGGGAACTCGCCATAGGACTTCATGAGTGCGTTCACCAGAAATGTCCAGGTTCCGGTGTAGGCGTATATATAAGAGCTTCTTTTGGGCAGAGTCCCAGGGTGTGAAGGGATTAGTTATGAGAAAAATGATCATTCGAAGACCAACACTGGTCATCATTAAAAGTCTCCAGTGAAGACTGTGGTTCGAGACTC
>JANJGK010000041.1:2495570-2500570 GCA_039081455.1 Macrobrachium rosenbergii
GAGAGAGAGAGAGAGAGAGAGAGAGAGAGAGAGAGAGGAAAAGTAATCTGAACATAATGCAATTTCAATGTCACAAGAAAGGCGCTACGGTGTCAAATATTTAAAGCTCCAACTTACCATATCAGGGTCATTTGCCGTCATATTGAGGAGGAGTGTTCCTGGAACGGCGTCCTCGCTGACGGTGATGCGGCTGTTCGTGTTCTTGAAATATGGAGGGTTGTCGTTCAGGGTCTTTCAGTCTGACACCGACCCAGGCGGTGTCCTGATGGCGAGGATTGTCCCAGCCTTCTTGGCCCTAATTTTATGGAGGAAATGGAAGGGAATATTACTGATGTATTTTTCAATGCCAGTCGTCATTGTTCCTGTGATTATTTGGTTATTTGCAGAATGTGAACAACTTAATATTAATTATGCTTCAATAATTTCTTATCATAGGTATGAAACGTTAAAGCTAGTACAGTTATAGTATCTTTGTATGAGCGACATGATAAAGTTTTCCAGTGTATCACCTGGAAAACAATGTCTATTATTTTGTTGTGATGGGAATTTACAAAATGCTTACCCTGTCTGTGACTTGTACCATGAATTTGAACCCCTGGCGGTGAATGTCATCCTCGTAATCAAGAGGCTGGAGTGCGTATAGCTGCCCTGAGGCTCCGGACGATCGGATACCGAAGAGATTCCACCCTGGACCACTGTCCTTCACCACCTGAAGAGGGAGAATATATCCACTTAAATACATTTTTGTACACCGAAAACACACACTTAGGTGTTTATATATATATATATATATATATATATATATATATATATATATATATATATATATATATATATATATATATATATATATATATATATATATATATATATATATATATATATATATATCTTCGTAGAGGTCTGTGGCGCGGGTTCAAACCCGCAGCCGACTGATCAAAGAGGCAGACACTTTGCTATCCGTGTAGACATCCCGGGATTATATATGTAATCAACGGATAGGTTTGCTTAAAAAGCAAATGGGTGTTACAGACTAAATACACACACAAAACAAAGCCACTACAACACCTTCTAAAAACATAACAAACATCTCACACGTCTCGAACTCTCGCCATACCCGCGCAATAACTTCTCGTTGCTGGGAAGAAAGGGCGTTGGGTCGGGTATGATACATGAAACATACGTACCGGGGTCTAAGCGATGTCAGGCAGGGCAGCCGATCGAGACCACAGGTCTACCCCAAAGCCAAATCAAAAAGTCCTTCAAAAGAAGGCATCGTGCTTACCCCATACAAAAATGGAATAAAAGCACGTTAAAAGAAGAAGAAGAAGATATATATATATATATATATATATATATATATATATATATATATATATATATATATATATATATATATATATATATATATTCATATAGGTATATATATGCATATGTGTGTATGCATACCTGCATGGATCTACTGTATGTATACTTAAGTGGACTGTATAGGAAAATGGGGTACACTTAGAGTAGAATTTTGAAACTTAGGATTAAGACAATTTAACCGTACGGTTTCTAGAAAATTTAGAAATGACGTCCTTTTCCTGTTTGCTGTAGTGTCGACAGTGAACCAAAGATCCTTCGTGCTTGTGGCAACATTACGAAAACATTTGCAACACAAACAGTCTGTGAGACACCTTGGGGAGTTCTCATGTGTCTGTGTGTCTAGTATTTTATGAACTTTATATGATATGGTCTTCGGCGAATCAATGTGTAAATCATTCAAAATAGTAACAGTTGAGTTATATATGAAAATTCATACTACACTGGACTTGTGGTAACACTTTCCATTCGATTTAAGAACACGTCATAAGCAATGTATATGAAGTTAGGATTATTTATTCATGAGAACCCAAATCTCCACTAAGTCGGTTTTTTTATATAACTTTTGAATTACAGTACGGTTGCTAAAAGCTCCATTTTTTCGCATGACTTTATGAAAAACGTTGAAACTTGATTTTATTTACTAAAACAGTATCTTAGACTTAATGGCATATCAGTTAAATTGCGCAAAAATAATACAAGTAACGGAAGAACGACAATTGTAAAAACAGAAATAATAATTCTAATAAATATGAGAATTATATTAATATTAATATTGCATATCAAAGATTCTTTTTTATTGTTCTATGAAATCATTTCGATTCTAGGCTCATAAATTCTAACTATCGAAGAGCATTTGGCATTACAATCAATATATATAAAAAAAGTAAATAACTTATGAAACTGGTAATTTACGTTTCTATGCTTCTTAACAGCAACGAATTCTTGTAGCATTCTGAATTTGAAAAAGGGAGTTACCAAGTTTATCCTGTCAGAAAGGAATATAAGATTTCTGTCCTCAGTGCACTAAAAATGTCATAATCACATGTCAGTAACTTATGGCACGGGCATCACAAACACCTTGAATATAAATTTATGAGATATTAGTAGTTCTAACTAGTAATTCATACGATTACTCAGTACTGGCCATATGTTCTTTTCCACTAACAGTCGTTAACTTATTTCTAACCCAGTTATGACATGTTAGAAATAAGTTGCCAACGTGTGTTGATGGCATGTTCTGTTGTAATGCAGATACACGCTTAAATTTCCTTACAATATTAATTTACTTATGACTTATGTCTTATGATTTAAGTGAAGATAAAATATCATATGACCGGTATTACGGATTGTAAAGATAGCTGATAAAACAGACTTCTGAGATTCATAAAAATTATACTGATTGACTCTAATTGCACAGTTAACCATAATACTGACTTAATGAGAATGAATATCCCATATAATCATGTAGATATCCGTTCTGCTTTCTTAATTACTGAGTTTTAACTGACTTTTTAAAATGATTAGGTACTGACTTGCACTTGCGACCGAGGTTAGTAGGAAAAACGTTAGCGAGTGATGCACACCGCTACTCACACACATCGAAATATTAATTTCAGCTTTTAAAATCTCGTTTTAAATTTCTGTAAGGAAAACTGAATTTAGCAGATGTAAGCAAATGTTGGGGTTAGGTTTAACCTCAAAATAATATTCTGAAATGTTGCCATTACTTATCAGCATCGATACAAACTAAATCCGATGTTCTCAGTGAGATTTCTAACTGTGGAGTTTCATGGTGTAAACTGAAAGCAAAAGTACTCCAGCTGCGAGAGAAAAGAGAAATGATGCAACAACTGATCTCTGATATATCGGTTTAGTATCGAGGTAGTGGGTTAACGTGGCTTTTCTTAGTAACATTCATTTCAGGGTATGACGTCCCCGCCTACAAGAGTTAGGGTAGAAGAGACTCTTTTAGGAGAAGGACACTCCGAAATCAAACCAGTGGGTAAAAGGGACTCTTTAAAGGAAGGTTACTTTGAATACAAACCTTGCTCTCCAACCTTGGACTGTGCCATAGACACTGTATTGTGGCCTTCCATGGTCTTGGGTTTGAGTTCCCTTGCCTGAGGGTACAATCAGGCATTTATCTTCTTTTTCATTCACTTTGCTGTTTTTTTTTTTTTATTGTGGAGGACAGGCTGATGAGAAAGCAAAAGTTGCTTGCCTGATTATCACGGAAATACCTTCGTTTTCACCTGATCTTTTTCTTCTGAGTGTTTTATTTCCAAATCCATCCTGACTGTCCTCCCCCAGTTGGTTTGGCAAACCTGGTGGATTTCTTTTGCCTTACAAGGTGTGCCGGCCCCACCCTGGCCTCCAGTTGCTTCCAGCGTTCTTTCAATGACGTGTGGTGACGTTTATTTATACTCTCAATAGAATTTTTGTAAATAATGTAAATACTTTTGTTGTTGATAGCATTGTTGTTTATTGTTCTGTTGATTTTACAATGTTACTGTTGTTATCAGTCTATTTATTAGTTTTGAGACTGCTTTTATGTTGATAATTTTAATTCTTTTTGGAAACGTTGAGCTGAACCCTAGGCCTGTTGCTCATTACAGTAAGAAGAGTTGCAAAGTAATTTACTAAAATGTTCGGATCTTAAGGTCAAAGTTTCTTGATCTCCAGAGTTGTGACCGAAGCTACGATTTGATGTCTTTATCTGAGACTCTTGTAAGTAGTAACAAGTCAAAGATTGAGTTTTTAATCGCGGGGTTTGATAGACCTGACTTTATTTATCATTGTAACATCCCACATGTGCAAGGTTTGGCTGTATACATTAAGTCCGCACGACCTATTTGTCGTAAAATAAAATTGGAGTGTAGTTGCCATGAAGTTTTTGTTTAAAAATTTTCAGTGAGTTCTACAATGTTTACTTATTTGCTGTTTACAGCAATCTAAATGTCGATGATTCTATATATGACTGTCTCTCTTGGAGAGGATTAGTAAGGCTCAGTCACAGGAATCAAAAGCTTCATTCGTTATTTGTGGAGGCTGTAATACAAAGCACAGTCCTCAGATTTTGTCCAGCTAATTGAGAGACCCACATACATTTCTGGCAATAGATTAGACCTCCTAATAGTCACAGTTTCTGGTACTAGATTAGGCTTCATATTCACAGATGTTCCAGCTATTGGCAAGTCCAAGGTCTATGAATATATAGGCACTTCTGATCACGTCACTGAGATGGACATATCTGTCAATCAGTTTATTCCTAATTCCACCGTTGGAAAAACGGTCTGGCTGAAATCCAGAGCCAATTGGAATCGCATTAATGAAGTTATAATAATCAGGCACTTAATATTTCAGATGCTATATTATATCCTGATCCCAAGAAGAAGTTAAATTAAATGCTGATGGCTATTTTAAGAAGGTATGCCCGTAGAAAGGTCATCAAAATTTAGGACAAATAACTAGCCATGGTTTGATGATACATGTTGACGAGTCTACCATGACAAACAAACCAAATTCAACACATGTACACAAAATCGTTAAATGAAAATTACACCATTTTTGTTGAATCTCGCCGTGCTGTGAATAGCACTTACCATACAGCTGAGAGAAATTACAATAATTTC
>JANJGK010000041.1:2505570-2508070 GCA_039081455.1 Macrobrachium rosenbergii
AACCCGGGCCTGAGCTGGTCACCACTGCATGCGAGTCAACCCCGCCCCCTCCGGCCGTCCCCTCTCTCTCGCCGCCCGTCGCAGATTCCTCCGCGAGTCATGATTCTGCCCTGCCTTCCTGGGCCGATGAACTCTGCGAACTGCGCCGGTTAATGTCCGAGATAGCGAACAAAATTCCTGTGTCAGTTGTCGCAGCAGCTGACCCAGATGGCACCCCTTGCCGCCCTTTGGCCTCGGGCCCTCCGATTCCCCGGCCAAGGGCAGCGGTCCAAGGAAGAGAGGTTCGCGGCGGAATTACCACGGGTGTGGGCGATCACAGATAGTCCACAACGAGCTCCCGAGCTCTTCTGGCCCCTGTGCAAACTTAGCATAGGGCCACCTCTTCATCTTTTGAACGTCTTGGCACCTTTCATCCAGGAGAGGATGTCAAGGCCTTCCGCTATCTCCTTCCTTTTCTTTAGAATTTCTATCCCTCATCCTTCTCTATCGATCTTTCCTTTACACTTTCCCTTAATTACCACCACAAGCGGCAGTTAACATATGGGATATCATCCCCTTTAAAATGCATTAATCATTTTAACCTTGAAGCAGTAAGAGAGACAGAGTGGGAAGTGGCACACCCTTACGCCCGTCCCTTGGCACAAGGCAGGCGTGTCAGCTCTTCCTGAAGGGGTCGCGCCCTTTGGGTTTCCTTTCCCAGCCCTTGGGCTGAGAGTTAGCTCTGACCGTCGTCTATTGGCGACAGACGTTAGATTAATAAATAAACAATTAATACCTCACTCTGTTATCCTTCATTTTCTGCGTATATTATTTACGCTTTCATTTAATCTTTTTCTCTATTTGTTAAAGAATCTCGAGTCACAAGACTCCTGCCCTTGCGAGTTTTAACGTTACCCTTTTAATACCCGCGGCGTGGCCCACCCCTCAGTAAGAAGTCACGTCCTTCGTTTGTCATTCAGTGTAGTTTTCTTTTTATTTTATTGAGTTATTTTTTTTGTGGAGAATTTTATAAATGTCCAGTTCCCCCTCATTTGTTTATCCTCCCATTCATACTTCGAGCGAGTTGCTATTTATAACTTACACTCAAGTTGTAGGCCGCGGACGGAAAGAATTTAGCGTTGTTTAAGTTAGCGAATTAAAACCCGCGAATAATCTCTTCGTCTCTCCGCGGTCAGACTTCTGTCATCCCATTTTAGCACTGGCTGGAGGAATTAGTTACTCATCGAGCCCGTGAACAATTATTGTATTTCGATTGAAAAGAGTAATGGAATTTTGTTATTACAATTTCTAGTAAAGGGGATGTCATTTAAAACCAGTGGTGTATTGTCACTTATACCGCCTCTTCAAAGCACAACTAATCGCATGCATGTAATTCCAGGATAGCAGTAAGAAGTTGGTTGATCTGCATTTGTTTTCCTTTTACATCCTGCCTTGTATATTTATTTTTGTTGTTGTTATTTTGTAACTTTGAAGTGTTCTTTGTTCATTTTCTTTTGAGCGTCTTATTACCCCAGTAAAGTAAAGTGAGTAAAGAATAGGTAGAATCAGTACTTATGAAGTATTTCAGCACTAATTAATTTGCAAGTAAGGGCACCTTTTATTGTATATTCTAAATTGCACTCTGCACCTAAAGTAAACCTTCAGTTTGTTATTGATCAGTGTGGCAGCAGAGTTTTGCAAATAAAGTAAAGTAACAGTGTAGCAAAGCAGAAGATAGAGTAAAGTTGAACGTTTTCTTCGCTCCTTTTTGCTGTTATCGATATTCGCACCCGCTTAAAGGTGTGAATATCATCTTGCCAGGGGAGCTGTAAAGATTAGCGCCAAAATACGCTATGAAAGCGCAAGCCTTTCTGCTTTGCTTGGCCGATAGATAGGCCTCTGTCTATTTTGAACCTGTGAGGGGTAGTGAATACTGGTTCGGGTTAGTTTTAACCAGTGGAAATCAGGGTTACAAGAGACGCTCAAAAGATTTAATTCTCGCCTGGGGCAATAAACTGGTTTGCTCCGTTCTCTTTGGTACAGGAGAGTGACCCGGGCAGGACATCAGCCGTTTTCTTTGATACAGAAGCGTGACCCGGTCAGGACATCGCCCCCCCTACCCCTGTCCAGAAGCAATAAAAGGTCAGGGCGAGAAAAGCTCGTTCTCACACACAGTCGCGAGTTTAAGCCAAGAGGTCACGAATGCAGGCCTCGCCCCCCGCCCTTCTTTCCCTCGTCACCACGTGGAAGTTAACTGCCCTTTGCTCTGTACACCCACCCACGTGGCCATCAAAGATTGCAAGTGGGGATTGCAAGTCCCAAAAGCGAGCGGAAACTCAACTGCGGCCTTTCATCATCACAAGGGCGCCCATTTTCCGCCCCCAACCTACTACTTGAAAGCAGTTCCTTGGTGAGGGAGGCCCTTTCTCGACGCACACACGTGGACCCTGGCAGAAGACGCCGCTGGACGCCGACGTCAGCCTTACGCCTCTACAATGTGGTAAAGTACCTAGAACGAGTT
>JANJGK010000041.1:2513070-2519095 GCA_039081455.1 Macrobrachium rosenbergii
TCATGGTCAACACTCTATACATCTGATGATGAGTCTGATGAAAATCTATAAAATGTTGACGGTCTCCAGAAAACTCAAAACATTCCTAATGAAAGTGATTCTTTATCCTAAGCATATTTCTTCCACTAATGTATGAGATAAAATCCGTCTTGAACTATTCTTTGTTTTCACAGCATTAAAATGGACTAGATTAAGCTTTCAAAATAAGGCTACACGTTCACTTGATTTTCAACTGTTTTGTGATCTTTGAAATAATTTTGAACAGCATATCTTACGCGTAATCTTATTGAATTACTGTGATGTTGTAAAACCCACAAGTACATGATAAAAATTGAAATTGCAACATGTGTAGGATTACATTTCATCCTTTAAGTAATGGGTCACCAACATGCCATTGTAACTACAGTATATACAGAAAATACTGATAGTTATATTACTCTTTGACCTAAAGTCATGCTCTAATTTGTTTGTTGTGTGTGTGTGTGTGTGTGTTTCCATGTGTATCAGACATTTGCTACACACATTTTTAAAAGTATAACTGATTGCTAAAGTTATTGAAATTAAGGTATATATTTCCTTATTAACTACATTGCAGTTTTTTTTTTAAATATTAAGACGCCTTTATTTGATTTTTATATGTTCTGTGGTCTTTGAAGTGATTCTGAGCAACATTCCTTACAAGTAACTTGATTGAACTACTGTTGTTGTACAACTCAAAAGTGTGCTAAAAGAATTGAAACTGCAACTTGTGTAGGCTAACAAAAATTATCCATATTATTTAGCTGGTCATCAAAAACATAATTGTTCAAATTAGAAAGTTTTTTCTTATGAAATTTATTGTGGTTTCTGAAAAATGTTATGAATGACTTTTGACCTTGGTCGCATCAGGGCACTTGCAGAAAGTAATCACTTTATCATAGTTTGTCAGAGAGAGTCATGCTCTGTAGAAAAATACCAAAACAGTGGTCATTTACTGAGATATAGCGAAGAAATTCTCTGTTAAGCTTCCTCTACCAAAAAAAGTTTTACCATTTTTATGACGGCAGTGTGTTTATACAACATGGCGTAGTAAAAAAGTGATACCACAATTTGAGTGTGCTAACTACCTGGATATATTCAAGGTTTGTACTAACTACCTATAGCATCAAACTTTGTATGTAGTTCCAGTTGAACGAAACCATTTTTCTCAGCCCAGTGCTCCTGCTCGGAGGGTGGGGGGGGCGTTTGTTAAGAGAATGGCGATGTTCTTTCAGGTATTATGTAAATGTTCAACAAATAAATTCTTTTCGTTGTTTTTACTTACAAGTGAAATGTAAAGATATTTTCATAACCGCATTACTTGTTCTAAATAAAAATGGCAGCAAAATAATGATGTATGAATAGGTTCATTATAAAGAATCAACGGTAGATAAATTATGGATTACAATATGTTACAATATGTTATATATATATATATATATATATATATATATATATATATATATATATATATATATATATATATATATATATATATATATATATATATATATATATATATATATATATATATATATATATATATATATATATATATATATATATATATATATATATATATATATATATATACTTGCTCTTTAGCAATTTGGGATAAATCGCAATTCCATAGCAAATGAAACTGAGTAAAAATGATTATGGCCACTCGCCAGCATTGGACATACATTTGTATGTGTTTTATTGTGTAAATATGCACTTGTTCAACTGATTTAAACGTATACACTGTTCAAGAACTAATAATGTTCCCACATAGTACCACTTTCATGAATAAAAAAACTATTAAAAAACAAATTTTGTCAGTTACTTTTTGTATGAGCATTTTCTCTGGCAACTTTTACCCAAACGGCGCATTTAGGGATTAATTACTGTCCCCTTTTAGGGATAATTTAAATGAAACTGCATTCATGAACTTTATTTCGCTGAAAGAATGTTCACGTCGTACAGAAGTTTAAAAAGGGGCCCTTTTTTGTATCTTTTTCATTCACATAATGACCATGGCCTACCACACTGGTAGCAATACCCTGGATTGGTTTTCACTACAGTTATCCTCAAAACGTGATGTAAAACTAAGTCGCTAGACCATAGGACACAGCAAAAAGCCTCAACTCAATGACAGACTGACTTCAGGGGTTTAGACACGACCTGTAATAATTTCGATAAGGCACACTTAGTCACGTCAAAGGGTTACGAGAAATGAACACTTACTCTAAATGAAAAGTCGTTCTTGGAATCAGGATCAGCCGCAGTCATTTCCAGGAGGGTGATGTTGTTTGGGGGTCCATCTCCGTAGGTTTCGTACACCTCCAGTTCCCAGCTCTTCCTGGCCAGACGGGGCGAGTTGTCGTTTTCGTCACTCAGCCGAACCACCACTGTTCCTGTCCCTAACGTGAAAAACACAAGAGCTTATGAAAAACAGTTATTTCCATCAGTACTGTATGGAAAATAAAACGGAATTTTATTTAAAATTTGTTTGCCAGCAGTGATGCGTTTTGATATATACATACATCAGCATACACATGATATATATATATATATATATATATATATATATATATATATATATATATATATATATATATATATATATATATATATATATATATATATATATATATATATATATATATATATATCCTCATTCCGTGAAAGTTGAAATCTTGGATTCGAACGCCCTTTTTAATATTTCCATCTATTCTTTATAAGTAGATAACCAAGCAAGTATAATAATCCTATCTGGCTTAACAATTTTACTGCAAACTAGAAATTTTACAGCTTACAAAACAAGCAAAAATCCATTATCCAAGCAGAAAATCTGATTTAGGCTCCCCTATTGTTCATAAAACACTTTTACAGCCTGTGTTGAATTAGGCACCTGCTGTTTCCAGTTCTACAAATACTATATGCATATTTTTTCCACATATCTCGGCAGCAAGTGCCAGTTGTCATATATGGTGATCTTTCTTATCATCCCCTGGTCTTGCTCGTTATCAGCTTTTTTGAATGCTTTCTCGATATTCGAACTTTACGTTACTTTCATAATTATTATGTACTTTCTCTCATGCATACCTAACCCCTGTCACCATTTTTTCTAATCAGCTAACGGATTCTTTCTTTGTCAATCATTCAATTTTTTATTTATTACAAAAGCCAGTTACTATGTGAATACATCCACTCTTAACTAGGTTAGTCTGCCAAAAATTGTTGGTTTCCTGGCCAAAAAATCCTTTAAAAGATCGATAGTGCCTGCATATCTCCAAGGAAAATGTATTTAATACTCTAAAAGAAGTTGGAGGGATGAATTAAAAAAAAACACACACACGCATATATATATGTATATATATATATATATATATATATATATATATATATATATATTATATATATATATTATATATATATATATATATATATATATATATATATATATATATATAATATATATATATATATATATATATAACAAATATCGATTTCAGAAACTGAAAAAAGGTCAAATCAGTGAATAATAGCATTTACGTTACTTTCATATGCATTTAATCTAATCTATTATTAAGCTGGAGAATATGACCTGAATAAAACCTATTTTCGTCTTAACAGAACTAAATATCTCTGCATAATCACACTTACGAAATTCGGAATTTAAAGTCCTGTTTCCATTCATTCCAGAGAATCGTTGCCTCAAAAACATTTTCACCTTGATATATAATACATTCTTATTTAAAATCCTATCTGTGCGAGCATTGTTATATTGAAACGATTAAAAACGAATGGGATGGTAAGGCAGTTTTACACACATCTTATAATGTTACTTAGGATGGTCATGATAAAAGGTTTAACTATTTCTCTCCCCCCATAAAACTGTTAGGAACTCCTCGACATCTTACAATTAATACTAGCAAGACTTCCCCCATATATGGAATTAGTACAAGGAATTACTCAACCAAAGTCCCACGAATGAGAAGCATTGATGAAGATTTCCTAACCTGCGTAGCAATCCATTGCTACATCCTTTCAGCTAAGGGGCGAAATATCTGGTACATGGATTTTGGATATTATGGCTCTATGCATTTCAAATAATCCAAACGTTTATTTTCTTTGGATTATTGCTGGAAAGAAAATTGCAAATCTCTTCCGGTAAGTGTACGAACGAAGTTATTTTTTTATTTTATAAAATTTACTCTCTAAAAAAGAAGCACACTAAAAAAACTGAGTAATAAGGAAAGTAATTCCCTCTGATAACATCTAATGATTAACAGCATAAAAACGATCATAAGTATGCTTACCTTTAAGGCCACCGCCATCTGAAGCCACTACCTGAATATAATATTCGGGTGTAGTCTCTCGGTCCAGGCAACAGAGGGCGGTAGTGATCAGTCCAGTATGAGGCTCGACATTGAATATAGCGTCGCCAGTCTTATCGTGGATGACGTTCTTCTCGATGAAGTAAGTGATGCGAGCGTTGGTTCCCTCTGTGGCATCATCTGCATCCCAAGCAGAGACCTGGGCTACCGAGAGCTCTTGCAGAGGAAAAGGGAAAGTTCGATTTTGATCAAACGTTTTCAAATAGCTGGACATGATTCAGTAACTATGACGAAAAGCAATAACATTACCTCTTAATCAATTACAAGAATAGCATTGATGCGTTTTTCCTTGCCACAAAGTTTTACACTTTATATTCGCCACGGAATCTAGATATTTCCTTTCAAGCTGAATATTGTCGAATAAATATGACCGGGACGACCTATTTGATCCGTGCTAAGTATTATGAAGAAAAAAAAAATTACCTGTAACAGAGGTATATTATACAGCCCACATACAAGAAATGTTAGTTGAAAATCATTTGTAAGGAGAGAGAGAGAGAGAGAGAGAGAGAGAGAGAGAGAGGAGAGAGAGAGAGAGAGAGAGAGAGAGAGAGAGAGAGAGAGAGAGAGAATGTTGATTTGAGAGTTTATAGCTGACTGTGATGAATATAATTAGGAAAGTTTTCAATAATGTTAACCCCCCAAAAATATATTTGATGGTGCAACTTCTGACAAAAATGACAGGAATTCAAATATTACAAATATAAGTTATGTTCAATGTAGGGTATTAAGCAGATTAATTCAGTTTCGAAGCTATCACTAGAAAGAATTCAGCATTAAGTTGCGATTCAGCAAAGGTGATCTCACTCTTAAATAAGCTTAATTGAAATACAGGATGTTTTCAGCTCGATAAGGATATAGGGATTATGTTCTAAAATTATAACGATATCACGTCATAAAGCATCTGAATATATGAACATTTACTGACTTATTCTCACACTAGCGACACATTAAGTGACACATTAATACTGTACAATTTGACTATCCGATTTCGATATATTTGTATTGTGTAGGGAGATTTCATCATATTTCATATTTGTGTTAAATGGAAAGAAAGAAATGAGGTATTGAGTTCGAAAAAAAAAAAAAAGGATTGGTTTTTCCCGCTGATGGCCAGCTGTGATTTTTCTCTTAAAAACATAACTATCCCAAACCTTTCACGGATTTTTGTTACAGGTCCTGGAATCCCTTTTCAAAATAGATATTAGAATCCAGCCAGATGGATAGCAATCTACTATGAAAGGAAAAGAAAGGTGCCCTTTGTGAAGGTCTTTAAATGAGTAGTTACAGTGATACATAAGGTAATTGTATAATTTTTAAAGTTTCTGAATAAAAAATGTATATCATATATATAAATACATATATATATATATATATATATATATATATATATATATATATATATATATATATATATATATATATATATATATATATATATATGTGTGTGTGTGTGTGTGTGTGTGTGTGTGTGTGTGTGTATATGAATGTCTTTTACTGTAACACTACAGTATAATATGAAGATAAAAGGGACAATAAAACACTATTTGAACGTTGCAACCATATATTTCGGGCACTTCCTTCTGTGCTCCTGTTCACTAGTAAAATATGGACAGATGAAATGT
>JANJGK010000041.1:2519195-2529195 GCA_039081455.1 Macrobrachium rosenbergii
TATTTGTTTTTTGTTGCTCTCGTGACTTTTCTATATCTAAATGGCAAATTTATCTCTTGATTTATAGCCAAGCTCCACATTCTTTTCCTCAGGCATGTGGTGCGCTAGAAAAGGGCAGTAGGCTACCTGCCAGTACCGTTGACTTTCACTTTGATTGTAAATGAATGGATTGATAAATGTGTTATTTCTAGTTTCTCTTTTTGGCTGCATACTTTTACGGTTCATCGTTTTTTTTTTTTTTTTTTTTATGTGTGAGGCTTATCGTTCTAGTACCACTAAAACCAGCCAAGTGTTTCAAGTAGGCCATAAAATCCGAGAACCTACGGTTGCTCATTCATATTAGTTTTGGTTGTAAGTACATAACTGTAAAATCAAGAGAGCATTCATAAAGTAAGTGTGTCCATGTGCATGTGTTTGTAGGAGAGAGAGAGAGAGAGAGAGAGAGAGAGAGAGAGAGAGAGAGAAATTGTCACCTTCCCTTGCCGCCAAACCCAATCAGTGATGTTATGTAAGCTGGTATATAAAAGAAAGTATTTCGATTACTGTATTTATATTATTCCTTAGGGTAGGTATAGATATTTTTACGTAAGCCGTCAACACTTCGCACTTATTAACTTGGCAGCCTCTCCCTCTCCCCCCCCCCCCCAAAAAAAAAAAAAAAAAAAAAAACACTGTTCTTATCAACAATTCCGTACTTACACGAAAAGCTAATAAACGTTATCTTTGCTATACGAGTTTCCTCTCGAAATCGCCTTATTTGTAAGATATGGGGAACATGAAACTTGATTCTAGTAACTGAGCCTGTCATGATGCCTAGCAATGTCTACAGTGCTTGACTTTTTCTATCTATGGCGAATATGTACCGTAACAAGCTAATACGGACGGACGTTGAAAAACGAAAAGTTTTTCAATTTCTTCTCAAATAGTTTTGTCATCTTATCGAAGACGGCATTTTCAGAGCAGCGGAATATTTTTGAAGTTTCACCAGCCGAACCCAAACTCTTATCCTAACTCTCGCAGGATAAGAGGAAAATGCCATGAAAGTGGGTCAACCTGGGATCGTCCTTCTGAAGAGTTTAAAGAAAAATTGGAAGAAGCCCTTACCTCATCCTGCAATGCCCATTTATGTTCAAGTGATGTGTCACATTGTTAAAAAAGTGCAAATTTTAGTCACACTTACATCATTTAGTGTTTGATATATCAAGTGACTTAGAAGGAGGCATACTTCCCTCCAAATAAAAAGGATGTTCTACATATGTTCTTTTTCAGTCATAAACACAAGACGAAAAGAATAAACATCCGTGTCTGGAAGAACAAAGGCAAGATGAAGAATCTACATTTTAATTACCTCCATGCTCACAAGATTAACTAAAGTTATCAGTGAAATGTTCATACAAAAAAACACTGGGCAGTAAAGGGGGCAAGTTCCCCCTAAAAGCTGCCGAAATGAAAATGGAGGTCAGCGTAGGAAAAAATGATAAATGGTCATGAGGTGCAGCTTCTAATTTGAAGATTTTTTTTATTCTAGGAATAAATCTTTCAACTTTAAAATGTAAAAAAGCCACAAAACAGAAAGACTACTACAAATAACACATTTATTGCCTATCCTCTCTCTCTCTCTCTCTCTCTCTCTCTCTCTCTCTCTCTCTCTCTCTCTCTCTCTGGTTCATGTGGGCCGTGGATCGATCCCGAGATACCGCCACTATCCAACACAGCTGTTTTTGGTACCAGTGTCAGGTTGGAATTAAAAGCACTGAATTATCTAACAACCTGAACTATGAAGACTGCCAGATAACGCAAGGCGCAAACCTTCTGGCGCTGCCTCATCAAAATCGGAAGGAAGCTTATAGTGAATTTTCTATTTATCTATCCATTCATATATATATATATATATATATATATATATATATATATATATATATATATATATATATATATATATATATATATATATATATATATATATATATATATATATACATATATATATATATATACACACACACACACACACAATTCGTTCACGCATGGATAAAATATTTGTTCTCATTCTTGAGTAATGTTGAGTAATGCTAACTCCTGTATTTTCTTATTGATTCAACCATTCCATTTTCCTCCCCCCCCCCCCTCTCTCTCTCTCTCTCTCTCTCTCTCTCTCTCTCTCTCTCTCTCTCTCTCGCACAGTGTTCATCATTCACCCCTCGCATCGTTACCCAAGTGGCGCATGCCTTGCCAGGAGCACCGACCAGAGTTCTCTTGGGCGATTGACGATTTATTTCCATCATTCGGACCTTCAAGATTCGTGGAAGACGATTTTCTTTGCAGCTCAGATTTTCCTCTCGGTGAAACATTTCATTCTGGATTCATACGTGTGTATTTGAATACCTTCGCTCAAGTTTTTCGGTTTTATGGTGCAATTAGACTGATATGAGATTATCAGAATTGCAATACAGCTGCAATTTTGCACTAAATGACAAACTTTTGATAAAGTTATTTTCACACTTCTGCGATAAAACCGCCGATAAGTAGCGTCTTGGTTACTATTATTATTATCATTGTGGTTTTTGTTGTTGTTACTGTGGTTATTACGTTTTCTAATAAATAGACAAGCATATTACAAGAAAGCTTAGTTGGCCTTTGTGCCTATATAGTGGGGCAGATAAGAGAAATTTTTAGAAGAATCGTGCAAATGATGATACAAGCATCAAATTTGGCACAATTATTCTCCAAGGGATAATAATCAAATCTGCCCGATTGGCCAATTGAAAATCCAAAATGGCGGCCATTTTTCAAGATGGCCGCCAAAATAACCACCCGAAGTTAATGTTTTGCTTAGAAATGTTTGTAGTTGTCCGAATTGCATGATCTAAGTGTGGATTCCTATGTTTTTAAGCCTGCTGATGTACAGTTTCTAGTTTATAACATGGTTAAGGCACTGTATTAAAGGAGTGATTGTCGGGCGCTACCAAGGCGCATTGGTGATATCACTGCTGTGAAACTCAGCATGTTGTTTAGTGTCAGCTAAGTAGGAAATTTATGTTCACATCATACTGCAACAACTTACTAGTATCCCAAATGCTGCCTAATCAACCCCAAATCAGTTAGGCAGCCGCACCCGAATGGACAGGACATGCCAGCGTGGGAGAGCCGAACCAAGGATAACAGGGTTTTAGTTATCTGGATGGTGTACAGATCGCACGGGACTTATGACACTGGATGAATGATCGGACTAGGTGTATGGCACAGTGCAAGAAGCTAGCTATATCCCATACAGGAAAGCACCTGTTGTATATATTACAGGACATAAGAGGCCTATTATACTATTACATGTACAGGGTGGTAAAAGGATAAACCCTCGACCCTGAACATCACCGTAATGATGGATGCGAACTCTACTGGATGATCATGGAAAACAGACTGGACCAAGTGTTGTCTATGTCATGAGGTTAAGAAAGAAGATCTAAAACCTCCCCAGGCCAATCCTTCCAGAAGAGGGGATGATGGATGTACGAACCTGGCAAAGAATATTCCTCTGTTTCACTCACTCAATGCGCTACCAGTGAAGCTAGACCCTGCAAGACTTGACGAAGGTTCTGGGATAGAGGAAACGTTGAGAAAGAATAAGGCACAATATCATGAGAGTTGCAGGCTTCTGTTCAACAACACAAAGTTACACCGAGCTGAAAAAAGAGCAAGTCATGTATGTACTAGTGATGAGGGCAGTAGAAGTAAAATTCCACGAAAGCTCCAAGAAACTAAAACAAAAGAATGCTTCTTCTGCGAAACTGAAGGAGGGGAGCTTAGAGAAGCAATGACAATGCAAGTGAATAGGAGAATAAATGAATGTGCCAAAACACTCAGTGATACAAAACTTCTCGCCAAACTAAGTGCAGGAGATGTCGCAGCCCAAGAAGTGAAATATCACCCTGGCTGTTTGGTGGTATTGTATAACCGAGAACGGGCATACCTAAAGGTGCGGGAGCAAGAAAAAGCACAGTAACACTGGAAGGATGCATATCCAATTGCTTTCTGTGAACTAGTCACCTACATCTGCGAGATGAAAAATGCCAGTGAGAGACCACCGATTTTCGGGCTTGCTGATTTGACCAAGCTTTACAAGCAGAGGCTGGAACAGCTCGGTGTTGACTCACCTGATGTTCATCCTACTTGACTCAAGGATCAGCTGCTTTTGCACATTCCACACTTGCAAGCTAATTGCCAAGGACGAGAAGTTCTGTTGGCTGTTGAAATTGATGTAGGTTCAACCCTACAAGAAGCATCCCGTTATGGTCAAGCGATCTATCTAGCAAAAGCTGCTTGGATATTAAGACAAGACATGCTCCGTCAGAAGTCGAATTTCAGCAGCTATTTTCATGACAAAGACTTAGAACAGACTGTGCCACCATCACTGCTTCAGTTTGTATGCATGATCGAACATGGTGCAGACATCAAGTCCCAACTCCATCATGGAGCGTCGAAATCAGACTTTGTTATATCACAACTTCTACAGTACAACTGCTTCGCCAAATACAAGGAAGGAACAGATGTCCACAGACATTCCAAGGACCGGGAGCCACATTTTGCAGTCTACATGGGCCTGTATGTATTTGCCAAGACGAGGAAGAGACAAATAATTGAAATGCTCCATGAGAATGGGCTCAGCATATCATATGACCGAGTCCTAGAAATCTCAGCACAGTTAGGAGAAGCAGTTGTTGCTCAGCATGTGGAAGATGGAGTAATCTGTCCCCCAGTCTTGAGAAAGAATTTGTTCACAACTGGAGTAGTTGACAACATAGATCATAATCCGACTGTGACCACAACTGAAACATCTTTACACAGTACAAGTGTGTCCATTTTCCAGCAACCAAACACAGGAAATCCTGGTGATGAGCGTGAGCCACTCAAACTAGATATAGAGTAAAAAATGAAGGTTAAAAAAGTTACAAAGCTTCCAGAAGCATACACCAGTATTCGACTAGCATACATCACCAAAAACCCCAATCCTCCTCCAGTTGCAAGCCAATCCTTACCAGCACCAGAGTCGATCAGGTCACATTTGAAAGAAGATTATTCTTGGTTGGAGGAAGTCTTCCTCACTGAGAATGTGGCTGATGCAGTCAGCATCACATGGTCAGCATATCATGCAACACAGAAAAGGAGCCGTCCATTTGAAGTGAGCATATCGGTAATGATGCCTATGTGGCGAGACCAGCCACACTCTGTTGCAACTATCAAGCATGCCATGGAGAAGGTCCGTGATACAGTGGCTTTTTTGAACCCACAGCAGACACCCGTAATTGTTGCTGACCAACCGTTGTATGCTCTGGCGAAACAAATATAGTGGAAGTGGCAAGAATATGGAGAGGACAAGTTCATTGTCATGTTCAGAGTGCCTTCATATAATGGCTTCACTGAGATCGATAGGAACATTACTACGAGACAGTGGGTGGACCAGTGCCATTGTGGAAGCAGGGGTGGCCTCATCTGCTACATCGGGGTCTTACCTGTCTGCATCCAGTGTCGCAAATACAAGACAAGCATGCCAGATTACAGCATGCAGCTTGTACAAACTGATGAAGAAGGCATATCATGATTTCTGCTCTGAAGAGTCTAGCACATCAGAAATAACCTTTGAGGATTGGTGTGAAAAACTGAAGAAAGAGAGTCCTCAGTTCCAATTCTGGAGTCTGGTGCTTTCTGGACATGGAACTCACGATATTCACCCTCATCCGCTCATTCAGAGAAGGAGACTTCAACTTGTGCCGTGAAGCACTTTCGGAACTGGTGCCTTACTTCTTTGCAAATAACAATGTTAACTATGCCCAGTGGATCACTGTTCACCTCTGAGATATGATGCCACTTGAACAACAACATCCAGACGTGGCCAAGGAGTTTCACAATGGTAACTTCATCATCCACAAGTCGAGAAGAGAATTCTCTGGCATGGCAATTGATCAAGCGCACGAGCACAATAATGCAGTGATCAAAGGTGATGGAGGAGCAATTGGGTTGACAGAAGACCCGTCAGCACTTCGTAGGTGGATGGTCACTGGACCTGAAGTTAGTTGTATACTAGCTGGATACGAGGCCATGTCTGGTATGAAGGAGGCCACATACAGCAGCAGGCACCACGAGCAGGCACCAAGTGCCCAGAAATCTTTCTTTGAAAAGGTGAAATCACTCTCTGCAGTGATGCAGGAGATGGGTAACCCATTCCAAGAAGAATCAGCAGACCTGATGGTGTTAGATACAAAGAACATTGCAGACCCAACTCTAGCTGAAATGGTAGCTACACATCACCGGCGAAGCAAAGAGCAGTTCCTATCATTTATGAAAGAGCTAGAGGATGAAGCTGCAAGTCTTTTCTATCATCCAATCAAGAAGAACCCTGTTTCATTCTTCAAACAAGAACAGGCTGAGGGAATTTCTAAGGAGAAAGTCCTAAAAGATGACTGTTGATTATTCTCACGACTGTTCATCTCAAGCCAGAAAAGACAGTGTGACTTGCAAGAATTCTTCAAGCACGAGAATCAGTCATACCCTGCATCTCTCAGTGACAGCGGCAAGCTTCATACGTGTCAGAAGTCACAGCTGGTTGAAATTCTTGAAGCGTAAGTGAATGTCCCAGTGGGAGAACCTAAGAGAGGTACAATCATCATTGACGGCTCAGCACTTATCAATGCCTCACCTCCACGTACTTAAGTGACATTTAATGACTATGCCATAGAAGACATCATCCCAAAGGTGGAATCCTATGGTGCTCGGTACAAGCAGTTGGACATAGTCTTTGATGTATACGATGAGGTCAAAAAGGGGGAAAGGAATCAGAAGAAGAGTGACAGGAAAAAGCAAGACACCAGGAAACTGGCAAAGTTTCCTTCATGACCCCAGCAACAAGACTGAACTGTTTCACTTCCTGGCAGAAAAGATGTGAAGCAGAAACGACAAGCACAGCCATCGTCGCAAAAGGAGAGGATGCCATTAGCGACACGGTGAAGTCTCTGGATTCTGTGTCCCTGTGTTGTCACAAAGAAGCTGACAGTCAAATATTTGTTCATGCTAGGGATGCAACGACTGACGGGAGCAAGTCTATAATCATCAAGGCTAATGACACAGATGTGCTAGTCATAGCAATATCTGTACTGCCATCCTTCCAGAAACTACGTCTTCAGGAAATGTGGATTGCCTTTGGCTAAGGAGCCCATATGCGATGGATTCCAGTCCATGGGGTAGTTTCTGCAATTGGGCTTGAGAAAGCTAGAGGGATCCCCTACTTTTACACCTTCACTGAATGTGACATTGTGTCTGCCTTCTGTGGGAAAGCGAAGAAATCTGCATGGCAGACTTGGAATGTATTTGATGATGTTACTGAAACATTCATCAATCTCAGCCAGCATCCAACATTGATTTGTGATCTTGGCAAGCAGAGGCTGGGAAGATTTGCTGTCCCCATGTACGACAGATCAAGTGCAGCCACTGGTGTGGACGAAGCAAGACAATCTGTTTGCCCGCAAGCAGAGGCCATACAACTCAATTCCACCAACACAGGCAGCCCTCAGAGAACATGCAAAGCGTGCAGCCTACCAGGCTGGGATCACCTAGGGCCAGGCAACCCACTGTATTCCACACATGAGCAGTCCAGCAGAATGGGGGTGGACACAGAAAGGAGAAGCATGGCAGATACATGGGACAACACTACCACCAATTGCAGCAAGCTGTCAAGAGTTGACAACGTGCTCCTGTAAGAAGGTTTGCAAAGGAAGATGCAAGTGCTCTCAGGCAGAGCTTCCCTGCACATCACTCTGCAGCTGTATATGAGAACAGTAGCAGATCGAGAAACAGCAGCACGGTATGCATAACTTTGAAAATGTACTAGCCGGGACAAAACTTATGTAAAGAAAGACAAACATCTTGGTGGTCATCTTGAGAAATATGTCTCAGATTGCTTTTTAAACAGGAAAATATAGTTCAGCAGGCTTCAAAACATAGGAATCCACACATAGATCGTGCAAATCAGACTACAAATATTTCTAAGCAAAACATCTACTTCGGGTGGTTATTTTGGCGGCCATCTTGAAAATGGCCGTCATCTTGGATTTTTAATTGGCCAATTGGGCAGATTTGATTAGTATACGTTGGAGGACACTTGTGCCAAATTTGATGCTTGTATCATCATTTGCACGATTTTTCTGTTATATGCCCCACTAATAAGTGGTAAATAAAAAAAAAAAAATGTTTTATGAATATGTTTGTATTGCTTTGTTGTTTCCTATCATACATTAAAAGAAATACAATATACTGTGGTACCAAATACTGAATGGCCTTATAGCTTGCATTTTAAGATATTAAAGGCACTAACCGTTAGGTAATTCTCACATTTTTATTACTTCAAAGAGAAAACATATTTCAACGGAGTATTTTTATTGGTTGAATAATCCTAAATAACTTCCTGCACAGTTTTTTTTACGTATTCAGCGTAATCAACCAGTTACAAACCCGGCTGTAAGACATTGATGGCTTTTTCATTTCATTCAATTAATTATTTTGGTTTGCTGTTAAAGGATATGGAAATACGACCACGGGCTATTTAGAGTACAAAGACTTTTAGTTAGTATTTGAAATATATATATATATATATATATATATATATATATATATATATATATATATATATATATATATATATATATATATATATATATATATATATATATATGTATTATATATGTATATATATATATATATATATATATATATATATATATATATATGTATATATATATATATATATATATATATATATATATGTATATATATATATATATATATATATATATATATATATATATATATATATATATATATATATATATATATATATATATATATATATATATATATATATATATATATATATATATATATATATATATATATATATATATATATATATATATATATATATATATATATATATATATATATATATATATATATATGATGATACAATGATCATATTCAGACTATGTTGCTGTGGTATGTGATTTAGCATTCATCGATATTATTTCAGTAAAAGGTTTTTAATCAGAAAAAAATTATACTTAATATTATTGTAAACGATTGGGAAAAGTTGATAAAGTATATAATTATACTACTTTATTAATTAGTTTCCACCGGAATTCACTCTTTAGTTGTTACAAAGTTTACCTTCCTGCTTTTACAGCAATGCAGTCGTACTGAATCGACACTGTAATTGTCAATTTCTGATTAACTGGATTAAGAGCGAGGAGCTAAATTACCTTTGTTTGGAAATATATTGAACTAAATTCCTGTAAACACCTACTGAAAACCAAGCTAGGCCAAAGCGAATCACTTTGAAACTATATTTCTAGGCATCATCAAAGCTATAAGGTTTAACAATTGAAAAATTCCTTTCTCTTGCATATGAAATAAGAATGCTGATAGTACCCCACTCTCTAAACTTCCGAAAGTATAAGAATGTTTGATCATTTGTAGATCTATGTTTAAATGTGCAATTTGCATAATGGCTTCGCTTTAGATACAGTATCTAACTTCGAAGTCGAGTTCTTCTGGTCTACCTCCTGAATTCTGGACCTGCAAAAAATCTTGCAAAAAATTTTTGGTAGCCATCGTCCCCTATGAAATGTATTACTTAATTAACTTTCCTCAAACGGTTAAAATTTCCAGCTGATGGAAATAGGCATTTCATACTTTTCTTTGCTGTCTTTTCTTACCCAAATTTGCTTGACATAGAGGATTCACGAACAGTGCTCGCAACTTTATTGTTTTAATATTCCCTCAGAGTAAAGATATGCTTATATATATATATATATATATATATATATATATATATATATATATATATATATATATATATATATATATATATATATAAGCATTAAGCTACAAACGTTCTTTAATATCCAATTCGCTCAACCTCGGAAATAATATTTTTTCATATATGTTACCGAAGGGG
>JANJGK010000041.1:2534195-2539195 GCA_039081455.1 Macrobrachium rosenbergii
CCGTGGTGCCAGTATAAGCTAATTGTCAGTTTGGGCAAGTAAACAAGCGAACTCATAACTGTTCAAAGGTCTGAGGGTGTAATACTTTGCGATTTTAAAACTAAATTTTTGACGGAGGTATTTATTGAAATTTTAGTTTATTTTTCTCTCAAAATATTTGTACGTTTCCTAATTGAAATGGGGCATTTTACCAAAAATTTTGAGTGTTTTCGTATTATCGAGCAAAAGGACCAAAAATGTTGTTAAGGACTGACTTGCGTTCGGTATAGGAGACACGTTATGTTAAGCCATTCTTAGAATAAAAATAAATTTCAAGTAACTGAAGCTTTAAGTGAACTTTAATTTTGGTCATATTTTTTTTATTTCTTCAAATTCATTTTTTGTAATGAAAATACATCTTGGAATTTATGATATCTATGGACAATAACTCCATAACAGTTTCAAAGTGCCAACTATTTCACAGTTTTGCTTCTCATCCCACTCACCCAGATCTGTTCAGTCCTAGATAAATAAAAGTAAACATTTTGCTGTAAATCTTTAACATATAAATTTTAAATTTGTAATTCTCATCGGGTGGAACCCAGGACTCTCAAATGAAAGAGTTCTTTGTTCGAAACCGATGTGAGTAGGAAAGTTATTTCTATTACACACGATATTGTGTGCTGATTATTTCCTTTAGAGTATTGCATTAGGATTTGGGTTCTTAAACCCTATTACATTTCCATTTGTCTGATACACTGGGTACTGAGAATATTGTAGAAGTAAAAACATTTTGTTCGCACATGTAGAGATTCAGTTGGGCTTTTCCTAAAAATTATGTACTTGTGAATTAGCGAAGAGACATCTGTATTATTTCAGCAATTCTGAAGTGATTTCAGACTATTATTATTTTTGTAACGCTGCCAAGAAAGGCAAGCTTGAGGCCCAGCTTCTGTTTTTTTTTTCTTTTATTTCTCTCGAATGCTAAGATGCTGTCAGTTTTAGGCAAATTCTATGTGGGTTTTTAGAAAAGAAAAACAAAAAAACTGGCCATAGTAACCGGCAAGTGCTTGAATTTTGGGAGTTACACAAATATGAGTTTTGGGGATTAAGGGCTTTTTTGTGCTGTTTACTGCTCACCCGCCTTGAAATGTTCCAGGCTTATGAAGCTGAAACAGTACGCCTTACTGATGTATATTTTGGGAAACAATCACATCTCCAAAGAAATTCTGACTGGAGTTTACTTTAGTTCCCGGCCTTAAAAATATGTATTCACAGGTGGTTTAAGTTGGCGGAAGTATGCACTCTCTGCAAAGGTTTTGCATCTCATTAAAAATAACCACTATCCCCCTAACTTACCTTTCTTTCCAGGGCAGAGGCGGCCGAGTGAAATATCAGATCGTAGGAGAGTGGGATGCCCTGAAAGTGGACGAAGGAGGCAGCATTCACCTCTACCGACCTCTGGATCGCGAGTTGGACGCCGACTCCGTGAGTGTCTACAGAATCCTGGCCAGTGATCAAGGGAACCCCTCCCTGACGTCCACAGCGACTCTAACAATCACAGTTCTAGATGTCAATGACTGCCCTCCTCGTCTCCTGCCACCCACTGTCCTTCACGTCCAGGAAGGGGAGCCTCCAGTCATGGTAGGAGTCCTTACTGCTACAGATGACGACGTCTGGGCATTAGGGCACGGGCCACCTTTCAGTCTGTCTCTGGCGCCGACGAATCCACCGCATATCTTTGATCTCATCGAACTGAAATTTAATCAGTGTGAGTATGGTTATTTATACATCTACTTAAAAATGGGGGTTTTGTGTATAAAAATATAATTCGTAATTTTTTTCACTTGCGCATTTATTAGAGGCAAATCATTTTTTATTACACTATATATGAACTCATCGAATTTATGAATGCATATATGCATAGGTGGTACATACGAGTTTGGATACCATAAGTTTTTGTACTTGGTCAGTGAAAGTTCTACTGTAAGTATTCATAATGTATTTCCATATCATAAACAGCTTTACTTTTTCCTTTACATGGTAAAGACAATCCAATAACCATTTTATTTTTCTTGTCTCTCACCAATATTGTAGCTGAGTTGCAAAATCTTCCAAATTACTTTAGCCCTCTGTTTAGGTATTAGATGATTTTTAAAGATGATCTTCATTGTCTATTAAATATTGATCTAAAATATAAAATGTAAAGAATCCTCTCAATTCAATGTGAAATTAGAACTGGAATGGCAGGTTTCATAATAAGAGCTTTGCTTATTCCCTGCTTCCTTTTAAATTTTTGTCGGTAGCCATGGCTATTCTAATTAATAGTTTTCAAAGCTGGAGATTCTCCAGCTTATAACAGAAATGTTTCAACAATTGGATACTCGTATAAACATATACACTTAGGATTTATGTACGCAACAATTCTGAGTTAAAATACCTCGAAATGGCCAATTTTTCTTTTTTATTATCTCGGGTGTGATATTCGTCATCTCAATCATACTTTGATGAACGAAATAACCTTCAGTCCCAAATTAAGAAGAAAAACCATGTTCAGTTTTCTATACACGTTGGGGTTATTTTTTATGACACTGTTTTACTTATACATTTTTACCCTTCGTTGGGCAGGTGTTTTTAAAGATACCCAAAACTCAGCCATGATAAAGGGCTTCCATAAAAGAAAATCTGACTATAATTAAGGACGCACCTGGTGAGGTTATCCAAATTTTTAATTAATGGGATCAAAATCTCTAAAAAAAACTTTTTTTTTTATTAACCGGGCATATCTTAAACATTGACTGGGTACTGACAGTACCTATTAGTAAGACCTCTCTCTCTCTCTCTCTCTCTCTCTCTCTCTCTCTCTCTCTCTCTCTCTCTCTCTCTCTCTGTGCAGGTTTTTGAAAATAATTGTTGAGATTTCAAGACAAACCTAACTTCCAAAAAATTATTATTATTATTATTATTATGGATTTCCTTTCTCAAATAACAACAACTCTTCTTCCCAATTAAATGCAGGATAAATTAGTGGACCCTAAAAGTTCAAATATACTTTGAGTGGAAATCAATTTAGCATTTCAGTGTTTTACAGATTTCGAGAGCATCATTGTTTAATCAGTAAAGTGTGGTTTCGAATTCCTTACTAATGCAGAATGTACAAAAGATACAATTATAGAATTCATAAAATTTTCTTTTTCGTAGATGGTGATTATCAACCATCGGGAAAGTGGAGGCGTGGCCTTTTTAGATTCAAGGTGTAAAGTAGAAGTTTGTTCGTAACAACAGTTCTCCCCAAAAACTTTGCTCATTTATGTGAATCCCTTCCCCTCGTTTCATGGTTATCTCTTTGCTCCTAAATGGTCGACGATCAACATTTCAGTGTATAAAATTTATCGACTAATGTATTCATGAATTAGTGTTGAATAATTTTGTTGCATACGCACTTTTTTTGTCGATTACAATTATTGTTTCCCATTTCCGAAGATCACGATATTATAGAGTAAAATCGCCGTGGAGTGAACCTTTCATAGTCAAACTAATGTACAGGCTGTAATGGACAGAAAATACTGTAGATTGAACTCACTAGAGAATGAAATGGTGCAATTTGTTCTCAACTTATTTTGATTACTGTTATAATAATATTTTCATTAATTCATATTCTTGCAACATTAATGGGCTATATGGAATAACATATTTCAAAGATCAGTTGCGTTCTAATTATTGTGTAATTAGTATGGAAAGTAAGTTGAGTTATTAGATGTACAATTTCCATTAACGAATGTATATATCTGATTTTCCTTACCATTTCTGCTACCTTCCTGCTGTGGGCACGATCGTTAATACGACTGTTCAATAAGTAGTCATAATAAAAACAATATAATTGTATTGTAAATGCAAAATAGCTTCAATAAAGTCATTAGAATGAAAATATTTAATTAAGCATAATACTTGTTTTTATGTGACTAATTGATTATTTCAAGCCTACCTTGCTGTTTGGATAAACATTCACAAGGCATATCGTTTAAGTTAATCGAGAGAGATTTTGCCGCTAAATATTTAAACGCATACCGGTAATGCACCTAAAATATCTTGTCATTTCGGAAGGGTTAGGTTGAAATGATCGCAGTCCATAACTGCAACGTATTTTCAATCAATTTCTGTTGGGCGCAGTTTTGAACAGGAATCCTAAATGTTTACTTTTTCTGCCTACACCTACAGCGTCAGTTGTTATCAACAATTTTATAACAAATATCTGAATAATCTTAAAGATTTTATGATACTGTGACCAGCATAACCCATAGCAATTCTGTAATAAGCCATGTTTATTTAGAGCGTTCTTAGTATTTTTTTCGGGAAGCAGCTAATCTGCCTATATAATTGAGAGAGAGAGAGAGAGAGAGAGAGAGAGATTATTGAAATCAAAACAAGATAAAGATTTAAATGAACCGTCTCTTGAATCTCTTTGTAATTTGTTTAAACGTCTAATTAATGATCTATCTAAGAATGTGGAGGAATTTAAGGCATTTTCTAATTACTTTTAGGATTTTCTGCTTCTGTCGGAGGTGCGAGAATGATTCTTTATTAAAGAGATTATATTTTTACTCATATTTCTTTCGATGAGTTTTTTCTCAAACTTTTAAACAGGGAAGGATGAATTTTATCATTATATTTTCATAAAAATTCATGCTAATTTCAGGCGATTCTGAGTATACCTTAAAATAACAAAATATGAAAATATTTAGAAGTCACTGTAATCCAAACATAGTTTTCACATTTTATACGCTAATGAAGTTTATGTCAATCATGGCTAACTTCATTAGTAATGACTGACATAAACATTTCCCAAAGAATACAAACAAAATGAATTTGAATATGTCAAGGTAATTTCAAGATAATACTTTACAGCTCAAAGCACCACATTTCCAAAATGCAGAGGGTTAAATGTTTATGGGAAAAGATCAGAGCACCCTCCACGAAGAGAAAAGAAAGCTAAGTTAATTGGATCTTCAGCAAAGGAGAAA
>JANJGK010000041.1:2544195-2553644 GCA_039081455.1 Macrobrachium rosenbergii
CAGCTTTGTGCTTCAAAACCATGGTCCTTTTGCAACATCACTGCCGTGACGAGAGTGCACGCTATCAGCTAATGAGTAGCATATATATATATATATATATATATATATATATATATATATATATATATATATATATATATATATATATATATATATATATATGTAATAAGCCGATTCCGAGGCTTATACTTTATTTTAGTCTCCGTTTTAAAAACAGAGGTTGGTATCTCGCTTTTCCCGAGATATTGTGTGATAGCGTGAGCCGACATCATAAGTTATTCCTTTCCCTAACTAAATTCTAAGGACTACTGGAATGAGATACCAGGTACAAAACTAAACCTTTATTGACAAAAAATAACGAAAATAACTTCAAAAAATTAAGAAGAATCAAATCGAAATGATTCAACATAACTATGAAAATCTTCTAAGAAATAAGGTCCAAATCATTGTCACCCAGTAATTTATGGAAAGACAGAAATAATTCATCTGTCATTCAAATCATAAAAATGTCAATGAATACATTCAGGTCAATTCACCATTAAATGTCACACCACTCCCTTCCCTGAAGAGAAACGTGGAGGAGGGAGGAAGGAATACCTGTAAAAGAACAAGCGTTATATTAAAAACCAGAAAATGTAAAAAATGCAGAAACACAAGATTTCACTGCCACAGGGGTAACGTCTGTGCCCATAGTTCTGAAAGAAAAGTTTAAAATGTTTATGAGCGGTACTCACTTCACCATTGTCCTCTGGAGACACACTTTCAGTCTGGGTGTTTTTCTCTGTCACACGAGCACACACTCAAAATGCGGTTCTCGCTGTCCCACTCATTCTGTGAAGAACTCGTATTATATGGGTTTGTCAACACACATATGAACACACTCTCGTGACATCATTCGAGGTCAAAGTACGGTAAGACACGCCTCTTGTAATATGGGGCATCACGAGGTACCTGGTCACACACGTACTCACGCACTCCACGTGAATGCTTTCTTCAAATCCGGATTTTATAACTGGTTCACCTTCTACAATGTTCTAAGCTGAAATCGCATTTTCGCTCCTCGTGTATTGTCACCAAGGAGCTTCTGCAACTTCTTGTGGTATGCGAATGATTCAGCATTTTTCTTACATGCTGTGTATAGTCAAATGGTCCCTCGAACAGTTGACCCATCTTTCATAGATCACCTTCGTGAGCAGTTACACACACACACACACACACACACACACACACACACATATATATATATATATATATATGAACCTGAGTATATGATTAATAGATGAAAAAAAATGTGACCTCGAGCAAAGAAACTGAAGCCCAAAAGTACTGAAGACTTTTGCACTAAAGTTATGATGAGGTTTTTTACTGAAACATTTACCCATATTGATATGCTACAGGAACATAATGTTACATATCTAATTTTGGGACTGCGTTATTCATCGTTGTCGTGCACATATCCTTGTTTTTCCGTGTCTTATATAAATTTTGTCAATGAAGGAATGAAGAGCAATAGATGTCAAAGACTGACTCCTTTCATTTCATTTGACTTCATGCAGTCAATCAATAAGGGAGAAAATAATTTAATTTAAAATGTTAATTAATTAAATTTCACCTAAAAGACTTAATCAATCTTTTGTTGGTGAATAAATTAATTTCTTATAAAGAAAACACTGAAAGTTTTCCATTCTTATTCATTTACTCTGCCGAAAAATTCAAAATTAAATTTCTGCAAACACTCGCATTTTAGTTATGAGGAAAATCATTTGTCAGCAGAGATGGATTATCTGATCTACCTCTTGTCAGCTATATTGTTCATATATTCACTGGACTATATTTAATATGAAAGGGTTAAACATTTACATGTAACGAGGCAATGCTTCAAAAATAAATTCTCACTTAATCTTTAGTTAAAAGAAGATTACATATCAAATAAAGCTATAATGTTTTCTACAACTGATTTTTTTCTTCTGTAAGCCAAAAATCCGGCTTCCATCTGTTTATTTCATGATTGAGTTATTTACTCCTTGATTTAATTTTTTTTTAAGTTTGCAAGGTGTTTATATTCCGTCCGAGAAGAGCGAGGCTGTTAATACAAAATGATACGCAGCAGTACGTTTTCTATTAATGATTTGTCCTCAGATTATTTGCAGTATATGTTTCTTTAACTTCGAGACAGTCAAACGAACTCTCATTTCGTTTCGTAGATTATCAGTAGATTACACTCCACTGAATGTTAGTTTTCCATATTTCAGTAAGCATTACAGTGAATTCACACGGGATTATGAATTGTAATCGACGGAGAGGTTTGCTTAAAAGCAAATGGGTGTTACAGACTAATACACACACAAACAAAGCCACTCTAACATCTCCTAAAAACATAACAGACACACCTCACACGTCTCGAACTGTCGACCTAACTGCTCAACTCTCCTCGCTGCAGGGAGAAAGGGAGCTGGTGATTGGTATGATACATGTACAGTCACTCAAAAATGTTTTGCAACATGTTCCAGAAGTTTTCGTTCACCTAACAGTAATTTATTCTTTTGATATTTACAAGGAAATGTAATTTTCTTATTCGATTTTGGTTATTAATCATACGGTTAACAATATAAAAAAGAATGGTGAGTGAAAAATTCATATTATGAAAAATGACGAAACATTTTGAAAAATTTCACTTCAGATGATTGGGCAAAAGAGTCAAAGAAGAAACTATATTTCGAATCCAGATAAAAGCTTATTGATTAATAAAATAATATTGAATAATCATCAGTTAAATTATATATAAATAAAGAAAGAAAGAATTCAACCATTATCGTTGTCAAAAACAAAAAAGAAGTCTCATAACGTTGTATGTTATTGTGTGACTCCACATTCGGGCAGGAAAGTTAAACTAAACTGTCTCGTCACTTGCACCGATAAGTTGGGCAACAGACTCTGCCGCACCACAATCATTAGCTTGCATGAGACTAATGTTTCTATCGTGGATATTGCTCGGCAGCTTAGCGTAAATAAAACAACCATGTATAGAGGGATACAACAACAGAGAGAACGAGAAAATATGATAAATTCATCGTAAAAAGTGGAGGACTACCCCATTGTTGCACTATGTTAAGGATCATCATCGGATGATCACGGAAGGAGCTCCGCCTAACTCCCCTGACAACCGATGTTGTTATAAAGAGAGAACATTATATAAGCTCTCCCTTCAAGTTGCTCCTCAAACCATCCGTAACAGGCTACATGAGACCAAGATATTATTTCATTATACTCCTGCCAAGAAACACTTCATATCAGAGAAACATAAAGAATAGAAGCTAGGGTTTGCGTTACAATATAATCCAGTGGCCGATCATTTCTGTAAGAGTCATCTTTTGCGATGAGGAGAAAACATTCTCCACTGATGAGGATGGTAGTCTTCTTCACTGCTGGTGTTTAACATTAGTTAAATTAATGTTGAACTTCTTGCTAATTTTAATTCTTTAGAAACTTAGATAATAAAAAAAATACAAAAATAGGCGTTATATATTCAGTTAACTTCATAGGAAGCATCAAAATGATAGGCCTAAGTAACAATGAAAGAAATCAGAAATTACACATGATAACGGCATTATATATATATATATATATATATATATATATATATATATATATATATATATATATATATATATATATATATATATATATATAGTGTGTGTGTGTGTGTGTGTGTGTGTGTGTGTGTGTGTGTGTACAGTATACATATATACAAAAGTGCGATTATATTCCAAGTATTACAAAAATAGACGTGAAATTTGTTAGTCTAGTTCAAAATATTTTATAATAAGTTTCACTAGTTTACAATATACAAATGATTAATCATTCAAAAAATCAATTCGTAATAATGTGCAAGCAAATCTTTACAAACGTCGTATTTGTCGATGTTAATAAGGCTAATAGTTCAGCTTATAATAGTCGTAGGCCTATGTCTACAAAGTTCACGTATATGAAGGAGATAAAACAAAGAGTGTGATGGCATTTGGCAGAGGCGTAGTGAGGGGGCGGGCGCTAGGTGCGACATATGTCCCCGGGCGCAGCATTGTCGGGGCGCCAAACTGAAGTTGAGAAGACATCTATTTTGAGGGAAATGGGGTGATGAAACCAGTAACTTAGAATCTTTAAGTTTTTATGAGTTTTCAGTACATATTTTATATTTAACGAAGATTGACTTCCTTAAATGTTCATTATATATAAATGTAATCGTAATGTTAATTACTATACTATCAAATTTTATTACGTACTTATCAAATAAGTGGTTCAGTGACTGAGTCAGATTTGCCTTTTGAAGACTGTCGTTCTCAGTGTTATGATAATGCTGCTGTCATATCTGGACACAAATCAGGAGTACAACAAAGACTTGCTACAGTGAACCCTAAAACAATATATGTGAACTGTAACAACCACTCACTAAATTTGGCTGGGGTTCATTCCGCTAGTCATGAGGTGGTGATGGTCACATTTTTTGGAACTGTGCAAGCAGTGTATGTTTTCTTTTCAAGGTCGATCTATAGATGGGAGAGATTAAAGAAGAATTTGCCTATATCTGTGAAAGCTGAATCTGAAACACGCTGGAGTGCTAGAGCTGATGCAATTCGACCCATACATGAAAATGTGGGGGATTTGGTCCAACTTTTAGAGACCATCGGAAGTCATTTGAATGAAACAGATACCAGAAGTGAAGCAACACAGCTATTGAGCAGAATTTTGACATTTGATTTCTTTGCTGCACTAAGAAGTTTTTGGAACATTTTACTTACCAAGATTGACAGAGTCCAGAAGCGGCTGCAGGGTCCAAAATTGAATTTCCATGAGGCAGCACAAGATATCCAGGCGTTGCAAGTTTATTTCCTTGCTAATCGGGAGGATATCTGCCAGACATCTATCAAAAAAGCAAAGGAGCTCTGTCATGCTTGGGATGTGAGAATTGCCAGACGATGTAAAGTGAGGAAAAAAATGCCTGGTGAAACTGGAGATGGTGCTGCTGCAGGCCTCTCAGCAGAAAATGAGATGCAACGTCTGCTAAAAGGTGCTATTGACAGAATGCATAATGAAATGGGCGAACGGTTCATCAGACTGCATAACTTGGATTCAAAGTTTGGCTTTCTTTTGGATATTAAGGAGTTGCTATCTACAACCAATGAAGCATGCATCAAAGAAAGGTGCATTAATGTGGCAAGTTTCTATGACACTGACTTAATGGCTTGGAACTGTTCAGCGAAATTGTAGATTGCACAATGCTGCTTAAAACACGAGATGATGTTCTGATCACCAACCCACAGGAATTACTTCGTTTCACTGTACAATATGGGGATGAAAGTGTTTTCCAAAACCTTCGAGTTGCCCTTCAGATACTTCTGACCATTGCAGTATCAATTGCTAGTTGTGAGTGATCATTTAGTAAGTTGAAACTTATCTTGTCGCATCTGCGAACATCTATGGGGCAAGAGAGATTGTCAGCTTTAACTATACTAAGTGTAGAGCAAGAGATCGCAAACAAAATAAACTTTGATGACGTGAGAGACAGATTTGCGACTGTAAAAGCTAGAAAGATAAAACTGTAAACACATTGTAACGTGCATCAATACTTAATGTCCTACAGTTCATTGTCAATCCTTTTCTTTGTTTAGGTTTTCTGTTATCAATATCTGTCTAATTATCTTTACATTCTAATACTTTTATACCGTCTTATTTCTTTGCATATGGTTGATCCTAAGCATCCATCACTTCAATCTTTTTGTTTTCATTATTTTGACGCACGTTAAACATTCTTTAAAGAAACGTAAGGTTTATAGTTAGTGAACTAATTCATCTTTGTTCTTATCAGTTTTCTTTTCAGGCATTATAACAATTCAGTTTTTTACCACAAATTCTATTTTTTTTAATTTTTTTAGTATTAACTTCTATGCTGGCAACAAATTGTAGATTTTCATGATTTTCTTAGCCCCCTGTATTCCCTTATGTTTAATTGCTTTTTTTACTCAAATTTATTTAATTTGCCATTTGTCTTTGGTTATTGAGAGTTACTAGTTACTGTGATGCTTTACTATAATCTACATTTTAGCTATTTTATCAACATTTTGGAATTTATTTATGAGGGCTAATGATTAATTAATTGCAGTAAAATAAACTATTTCAGTTTGCAAATTCGGTTTGTGTTCTATCGTCCCAGAATATTATTATGCAAATTAGAATGTTTTGTTTTCAACAAAATATATCTAAAATAATGAAGGCAAACATTTCCTGCCAAGGTTAGCACACTCAAATGAAAATAGTTCTCCCCTCGGACGGGACCCCCTTTTGGGGACGCCATACAAGACTTTGCCCCCGGACGCCAGCAACCCTCATGACGCCACTGGCATTTGGAGATGAAAATATTAAAACATAAGAACAACGATGACCTCTGAAGTATTATAGTATCATCCTTTAATCAAGTAAAGTATGACAACAGTCAGCATTATCAGAAAAAGCCCTGTTTGAGGGAAACTGCAGGTAATTTCTCGGACCCACCACTAGTGTTCAGTTGTTTCATGCGGTTACAACTGAGTTGCCAAATAGCGCCAGATGTCGCTATTATAAGCTGTTGTCCGAAAAGTTTTGAAGTATGTTGCAAAACATTTTTGAGTGATTGTACTGTACATGCGCTACCGGGGTCTAAGCAATGTCAGGCAGGGCAGCCGATCGAGACTACGGTCTACCCCAGAGCCAAGTCAAAGTCCTTCAAAAGAATGCATCGTGCTTACCCTATAAAAAATGGGAAAAAGCACGTTAAAAGAAGAAGATTACAGTGAATTCACAAATTTCGACTATGGCAGCGTGAAATCTGTCATGATTTATCCAATAATGGGATTCCTAGTTCGCAGACCTCCTCCGCTGACATGGCTTTGAATGTTGTCTGCTGCATGAAATGAAATACAACGTAACTTTTAACACGTTGCTCCACTGTACAAAACTGCAATGTATAGTTACATTTTCATTCGAACGATGTTTCCTGTCAATCTTGAATTTTAGCGTTAATACAATTAAAACTAAAAATTCTTCTCTGATTATGTAAAGTTTAAAGATTATAAATGAGGCACGAACTTTACGTTTCCGTTTTGGGCCCTTCCTTCGGTTTAAAATATTTGCTCGTAATGTCACGAGGGTTTTTCCGGAGAGGAGTTTCTTTCAGCATTAAACAAAAATTATAGGACCAAAAAGTCTTTGTGTGTTGAAAAAAAAGGGGAAGTATAAAAAAGGCTCATGCCAATATTTACATTTAGCTTTCTTAACTGGTACAAAATGGATCCATGAAATCCACTCTATTCAATTCTATTTCATTATGAAATGTGTCCGTAAACTTTACATAAGTTAGACTCTAGGTAACAGGCCTTTCCCTCATTCATTTGTAAATAATGATAGCTGCGCAGGAGAGAAACTCGCAAAGCAAATATCCAATATTTTGTGTTATTCTATGTTTGTATCTGCTTAGCCTCTAATGATAATAGGTAAAAGACAATACCTTTCCTCCTGTCCACATTTCTCTTTTCTTCTGGCATGCGCTCTCATTTTTTTTTTCTTATCTATAAGGGAAAATATATAAGAAACCAGGAAGATGAACAAAGAACGTTGAAATGGAAGGTAAATAATGGAAAGCAGGCTATTCAAAATTGCATAATGGAATTATATTTCCTCTTTTGTACCCATCAAAAGCCATAATAAATCCAACGGCTGAACTTTGTATGATGACTGATTCCTTTCACTGAGATAACGATGAAAGGGCGGTGTTTGCAGGACTAGTAAGAGCAAACAAAGATCTTTAGAAACATCAAACAACCACGGTCAAAACAAACCATCCTTTTATTGAATGTGCTCTCAGCCCGCACCTGCCACTTTCTCATTGGAGTACTTTACTAAATGCTTCTTTTTATACGCTTTTGTTGAGCTTGCTTTTTGTTTGTTTGTTTGTTTGTTTGTTTGTCTTGGTCAAGTCTTGTAACTCAATTTTCAACCTGTTCGCTTCGTCCGATGGACTTAAAATTTTGCATGGTTACTCAATCTCGGTGACAATACAACCTTACATGATCAGTAGGTCAGGAGTGACCTCTAGTGACACTACAGTGAGCTCTCCCAGTCTCTCAGGATTTGTTTGAAACTCTTCGGATTTTTCACAACTTCTTTGACTCGGTAAATAACTCTACAGATTTTGCAAACCTTCTTTGGCTCGACAGAATATCAATTTTGTTAGCTGCAATCATAAATCCGTCACAATTTTTGTTAAAACTAAAAAGTATAAAATACAAAACTATAAGAAAAAAATTTTTACACTTTTATTAAAATGCACTCCTTCTTCTTTAGTGAAAAATAATTTTTTGAGACACACAAGGATTTTCTTACAATTGATCATGTCTACAAAAATAAAAACGTGGCCGCCAAACATGGAAGTAAATGCTATAATAGATAAAAAATATATTTCTTTTCTTGTACCATTTTCTTCCATGTTTGGCTCCCACGCTTTTATTTTTGTAAACATGATTAATTGTAAGAAAAACATGGATTGTCTCAAAAAAATTATTTTTCGCTTTTTAGTGCATTTTAATAAGAGCGTGTTTTAAAAAAATTATACACACACACACACACACACACACACACACACACACACACACACACACACACACACATATATATATATATATATATATATATATATATATATATATATATATATATATATATATATATATATATATATATATATATATATATATATATATGTGTGTGTGTGTGTGTGTGTGTGTGCGTGTGTGTGTATTTTTTTTTATATAAGCCTACACGTAAACTCCATGCAAAATGTCTCGTCCACAATAGCTCTCCGTATTCTAAAACCCTATAATGGTCCGACTTTATAAAGATTTTCGTCAAATTTCTTAATTGGTCTACTCAAACCTTATAAATTCCAAATAATATATAGTTGTCGTAATTCTTACACTCGTCTGTATCCAAAGGAATAACTGCACCTCTGATTCCTTACTTGAGAAGTTGTCCTTCATCAAGAAAGGCAATACACATCCAGATTATTTAATCTTTTGTACCATTAACATGGTATTGGTGGCTCACTTGTAATTCTAGTAACCAGTAAACCATCTCACCTCTGACTTATCATGTCCGTCCCTCTTCTATTGTCTGCTAACAGCAACTTCTTTTTAAAATATACTCTCCATCACCACTGCACTACATTTGCTTTAGATGGCATCTGTTTCTAAATTGCAATTTTCCCCTTATTTTTTCTGCATATACGTCTTTCAATTAAATTTTTTTTACCTAAATTCCGCGGACAGATTTATATTCGGTTCTTTAAATTCCAATCAATGATTACAACATTCCTTATCTCGTATTCGTTGAAATGGTGTTGTCTTTTGTAACTGTCCTTCAAA
>JANJGK010000041.1:2553744-2566244 GCA_039081455.1 Macrobrachium rosenbergii
GAAACCAGTTATGGAAGAAAATTGAGAGTAGCGAAACATTTAACTGTCAACAGGTCGTAGACACGAACATCACGTCTTTAGTGACGCCCCTCCTTTTGCGGCCAAACAAATGCGATGCAGTGGAGATTTCTTCAGTTAACGATCGCCTTTACGTGTCTGACACCTGCACTCCTTCATCCTGCTTGAATGGAGGCAAATGCGTCAGATTCTCAACGGGTAACAGGTGAGGTCAAGCGTGAGCAACCTATAAAAATCCTTCTAATAAGGAAAGGAAGGAAGCAGGTTTTCATCTTTAACTGTTTTTGTTTCTTAACACTGTCTAAAAAGAGTCTGAGAATAAGATCATGAATATAAATGAAGCTTTTAAAAGTTAGGCATTTCATCGGAGTGTATGAAAAACATTGAGGTCTTTTAATTGTTCTCCCCGTCTACCATGAGTTTGTATAAGCAATTCCAAAGGCAAGAGGGTATTTCAGTTTTGTTTTACCTTTTCCATTTATGTTTACTAGGTGCATTTGTCCCGGGGGGTCGAAGGGTCCGAACTGCAAAATCCTTTCGAGAACGTTTAAAGGGAACGGATGGGTATGGCTGAAGCCCTTGCCCTCGTGTTTGCCAGTTTCTATCTCCTTCCGTTTGCTAACCACCAGACCAGACGCCCTTCTGCTTTATCAAGGTCCCCTCGTTCCTCCTGACACCAGTGAACCCTCAGTTATGTCCATGTTAACGGTGCAGATAGTGAACAACTGGCCTCAACTCCTAGTCGAAGGGTTCGAAGAATCTATGAAACTTCAGGTTAACAAAACTGTCAGCGATGGCGACTGGCACAGTATTCACGTCCGCCTCGATGAATGGGTAAGTGGGTTTATTATTATTATTATTATTATTATTATTATTATTATTATTATTATTATTCAGAACATGAACCACATTCATATGGAACAAGCATTCAGAGTCTATTGACTTGACATTCAAAATTCCCACGAGTAGGCCTACGGTGTTCATTTGAAAGAAGGTAATAGGAAATACAGAAAGAAGAGATCAGTTATTGGAGAAGAAAAGATAAATTAACAAATTAATAAGTAAATAGATAGAAATATGAGTAATATTAAAATACAAGGGGAATTGTTTTAGGGTAGTAATATATTACATCTTCGCTTGAACTTTTTAAGTTCCAGTTGCACAGCATCATTAGGGGAACAGTGTAATGAATAATGGCACCCACCAATAGATATTGAAAAAATGAATCTGTAAATAGTAGGTACGCAAAAATTCATATCATAAAAATACACCGCTTTGAGCAGGAAACAAATAATAGAATGTAACATATAAAAAAAAAATAATGAACAGTAACCGTTTTTTCCTAAGCAAACCCCTCCAAACAGTTTAGGCTATTGTCATTTGCTTTCAGTCACGCTGTCACGTGGTCTATGGAAAAATGAGAATATATCATGCTCCATAAACATCAACGTGTAAGATAAATTTAAAGGCATTATAACGTGTTTTGGCTCTCTGACACATTGCATGTGATTTGGTATTTTCCTTTTCATAGCTGAACTGAATGTATTATATTACAGGAAAATAATTATCTTTTTATCGCAACTTAGAAAAGGGAGAAATGCAGTCAGCTGACTGTTTTGTAGTGAGCACAAAGATAATTGGAAGTATAATTTTCTTACATGAAACCCTAGAAAGATAAGAAGCCGAGAAAACTAAAAGCGAGAATGGTGCTGTGTGTGATGGACGTTTCGAGGTAGACAAATGCCGAAGATATCCTTTCATTATATAATGGTACGTTGAATGTAAAGTAATTTCAGTATCCAAAGCCGCCAAACTTGTATCGACTAATAAAAGTTTGCGGTGATTATCGAATCCTAATATACAACAATGAACAAGTTTTCAATCAATCAACGTGTTCAAAATGAAATTCAGTTGCTGCAACTTCATGAAAACACAAGGGCAATGAAAAATAAGAGAAGTATGTGGATCAATGTTTTAAGAGTACCAATTAATTTTCAGGTAAGTTGCTTGATGGTAAAAGAGATGCGTAAAATTACTGGAATGAAAAACTAACTACAAGATATATTGCTTCATAATTTAGCCCGGTCAGCTTTATGCAACAAAGGCTTAGAACAGACATATCCAACGTTATCTTAACACCAATAACGAAGAAAGTATGTTTGGTGATGAACAAAACTGTAATTACATACTGACATATTACAGTTTTTTTTTCTCATGAAAATCTGATTGTAGCTACAAAAATATTAAATGATTAAATGATTATTAATTAACTGCAACGAAATGCCAAGCTCTAAATAAATAAAAAAAATTTATTGGCATTTAAATTTTGAAGAAATAAATTTGCCTTTGATATTTAATGCAATGGGAGATCTGTAGAGCTTTGATTGGAATTCTCTCTCTGGCTCTCAGAACTGTTAATTATGCTGAAAGTTAATAAAATATTAGTGAAAACGTATTAAGCAAAGACTGCTTTTCTTCTCCTACTCGATGTAGGGTGTCGCTATAATGGTGGACTTGTGTGGTTTAGGATGGGATGCCAAGATGACAGACGACTCCCATTGCATCGCCCGAGCAACGTGGAGCAGCTCCGTAGATAAAAGGATGTGGGAGACCACTGGTCCCTTGCAAATGGGTGGGGTTGCACAGTCCCGCCTAAACTCCGCCGAGTTTGGATGGAAGACAACGGTTACGTCGCATTCGTTAGAAGGCTGCATCTCACATTTCATGATCAATGATCAGGTGAGAGGAGTCTTGTTATTGTTCATACAGATTAAATAAGAATTACCTGTAATATGACCATGTTCAAAAGGCTTTCAAGAAAGCAATTCCATATGATATAACTTTTTAACTGCTGCATGATAATCAAACTGGTAATTTACTACAAAGGCCGAGTGACTGTTTAACAGAATCCTTACAGGTATTGAATTTGAGTGAACCACCGTACAGTCAAAGAAGCGTGTCTGGATGTCAGATGCAAGACTCTGCCTGCAGCAAAGCCACTCATTCTTGCGGTATTCGGGGTGAATGCGTTGGTGGACTGAGAGCTCCTGTGTGCCAATGTGATTTCGGCTGGTCAGGGGTTAACTGTGAAACTCCGACAGTGCCAACTACTTTAGGCTCAAGATCGTACATGAGAATAGCTTTATCCTTCACGCCTCCTTCTGAAGTCATTGTGGTTGAGATTCGCATTAGAACACTTGGTTCTCAAACCGGGACACTATTACACCTCGTTGGCCAACATACCAACAACTCGTTCACGCTCCATGTACGTTTGAGTTCTAAATTTTGGCTTATCTATTAAAGCCAGGGTAATCAATGTTGTGGTCTGCCCTAAGAACATTTTCGTGGCGGGCGTCCAGCTTTGATTTCTCTTTTTATATAAAAATGCATTACCAGATTTGATTTACCAATACGCATCCAGTGTCCTGCTTTCAAAATGTTATTCATATCAAGCTTACCAAACTCTTATTGTGGCTTTATTTCTAGTATGCTTCTATACAGAGTCTGTCATTTAAAGTAGTTTATAGTAAGCTTTAAAAGGCTTCTTTGTGAACATAATTCTTTACGTATCCCAAAGAATTGAAGGCAATTATTGTTAAGAGTCAACTTTCCTTTCCCCAATGTCCATAGCTCCAGTCAGGTGTTGCTTGTGCCTCTATGTCAGGTGCAGGATGGGGATTTAGGATGTCATGCGTCCTGAGACATCCAGTTGGCGATGGTAAATGGCACACCATCCGGGCAGAAAGGCATGGCCATAACCTCTTAACAACTGTGGACGACGGAGATGATGGTCGATTTAACTATTCCTTACCTTCCCTCGAGACTCACGTCAGAGAAGAATTCCGAACAGTCACAGCACCTCCCATGCCTTTGGAGATTGACAAACACGATGGGGTATCGGTTGGTGGAATTCCTCAGTTTACGGGTGCTTCTTTACTGGGGGTTCAAGATGATCTACAGGAAAGTAAGTATTTTTGAAGATACAAAATGCTATTCATTTTTTATGAATCTATAGTATTCATCATAAGATTCAAATTTAACATTTTATGCATGATTGTCATTGATAGGTATATAATGACACTCGTTATTAGCATAGATCATTGGAGAGGTCTTATGCTTAGAGTTTAGGTTATTTTTTGCATACAGTTCGTATCCATGTAAATGAAAAGATTTTGTCTTACAAAATGAATGTTTAAAAAGGCTAGCGTTAATCTCTTGATTACCTACAGAAAATATTTTTAAAATTCAACTGTGATTTATCGTGCTTAATTTTTTCGTGAGGTACATACACATCCGCCTGAATTTATGAAAATTAAAATGTAAACTATAAAATCACTTCTTATGTAATATATGCAAAAATACTGTGAATTATTTCCGACTTCCATATTCTTGTTCTTACAGCATGTATAAGTGATATAAGGGTATCCGGGCACCAGCTGCCTTTACCACCTATGATAAACGGTAGCAGTTGGGGGCAAGTCACTACTACGAATGGTCTGACAAAAGGATGCCAGTCACCCAGTTCCTGCCTCAACATGACGTGCAAACATCCTCTGTCCTGCCATGCATCTTGGATGCACCCTTCGTGTAGGTAGGTTCAGACCTAATGTAGTAGAACTCATTTAATGATAACAGAAACATTTTCTAACAGTATTCACTGTGCAGTCACTATAAACCAGCCTTCTTTATCTAATAATTTTCAATCTGCATTTTCCTCCCCCCAACCCTTTGCTAACAAGTTGCATTGCCAAATCCATGAAGATGTTCAGTAGTTCCATAGACATCACAGGCCAGTGTTTGCACCAAACAGTCACTCTCTCTTCTATATACTCTAACAAACAATTGCCTTCCGCAATGTAACTCCCGATAACCTTCCACACTGGATCTCTGTCAGTTCCACCGCATGCTACTATGCCGCTTGAAGGGTTTTGTTTACACATGCAACGTTTTCCTTAACTCTAATCCTCTAAATTACAAACTGCTCTTTTCTGACCAATCCTTCTGTCATCCACCGTTATTTCTGTCAGTTTTATTATGCTAAGCAAAATCACATCTACCTTTTTGCTTTTGCCCTTATACCAGAGAAATTTAACTCCTTTGGAACCTTTGTTACATATTATTTTTTTTGTTTAGGCTTATCTTACATACTAATGCAACTACTTAACTGAACTGTCAATGACATGTGGATGAATCTCTGTGGATATGGAATTCGGGTTCGCTTCCCGCGACCGGCGTTCACAGGCTCTTCAATTTCTTCTTTTTCGATACTCTCAGCTTCGTAGTTACAAGCATATCCACAAAAGTACGAAGAATTCGAGAAGTTAAGAGGGCATTGTGGCTATTAGAATTACATATGTGTCTGGTAAAAGTGACCAGTAGATTCTACACACACACACACACACACACACACACACACACACACACACACCAATATATATATATATATATATATATATATATATATATATATATATATATATATATATATATATATATATATATATATATATATATATATATATATATATATATATATATATATATATATATATGTGTGTGTGTGTGTGTGTGTGTGTGTGTGTGTGTGTGTGTGTGTGTGTGTGTGTGTGTGTGTGTGTGTGTGTGAACATCATGCGATTGCCAAGTAAAGGCTAATGAACCCCCTTGTTGGTTTAAATTCTCTTGAAGAGGAAAATGAGTCTCTTGTGAAGATAATGACTGTCATGCATTCCATTCATATGGAATTCTGGGAAATGAATATTACATCCTTGCAGCTCTGCAGTTGTGAAACGCATCAAAAGGATTGGGTCAAGGATTTTGCAGCCTAATACCATTTCATAATATTCCTTAATTCTAGAGGAGGAACAGAATTTCCGATGTTGGTTTTTTTAATGAGTTGATGTGAGGTGAAACAACTTAGTGAGAGAAATGTGAAAAAGCAATGTGTGAAGGAATACCGTGGACACTGAATGGTTATGACTGGAAAAGTATGACATAATAGTGTTCAGAGGATTCCAAGGAAGGGTAGAAAATACAGTAATTTTTTAATTATGAGTAGGCACGTAGGTGGATGTACAGGGTACTAAAAAGACCTTTGTAATAAAGTAAATACAATTGGAAATATAATGAATAAATAGATTTCAAAAAAAAAAAGTGCATCTGAAGAACTTTTTTCTGACTTGGATGTGGTTCTAGGCCCATGGAGTAAATAATGCATATGGAGAAGAGATGCATAAAAGGACTGAATTAATTAAGAGTAGCTCTAATTAGTGTAAGGGTAAGCATTGCTATGGACATAACTGCCAAGGACATAAGGAGTGATATACATTATCAGATTTAAGAATGGCAAGATGCTAACGACCGATGATTTAAAATATCGCTTCATGAAGACATGATTGCAGTTCTCAGGCGTTATCTGTGGCATTTCATATTTGTAAACTTTCTTTTTTCCTTAGAGTACATCTTTTGTAAGCTACATACTCTGATTCAAAATATATTTTTCCTTGTATAAAATCTTATCCATTTTTCTTCCATTGTCTTGGCTGCTTATTCATCATCTTTTAAACTGTAATAACCAACCATCCATCAACTAATTCAGTGGTTTACTACAATTCTGTATTTTATCTTTCGTCCCTGTTGCCAAAATTCAGTGCAAGTACAACTGTCTACTCCGGTATAAACTAATATGAACTCTGCTACTAAGACTATAACTCCGCTGGTATCTACCAAAATTGACAATCTAACCAACTTATAATGCTCCTGACAATACAAAGATAAAAAGAGAATAAAGTGGATTGTTTGCCTGTGAAACTCGTTTTCATTTTCCACCCAAGACTCTCAGAGTTTTTATCAGGTGAGGTCCAGCTTCCCATGTGGTAGGTGGCCAATATTCACATCAAACCCAATTATGTGCTGAAGACCATTCCAGACCATCATGGTTTGGTGACATGTCGCCATCAAAAACAATAATCTTTAAAGTTACAAGCTCTCTGTCAGCATTGGTATCCATTAACTGTTCAGTTTTCACTGATAAGGGTGCATGCCCATGAAGATCAAGTGGCCTGGAATATGATTAGATCTCTTGCTAAAGTGCTAGGAATCAAACAACTGGTTGTGTGTGTTGTGAAGTGTGGCTCTAGTATCTTCACATTTCTATTAGAACTCCTCTGCATAATGCAAACGTTAGCCCCTAAGTAAGAAAGGCAAAAGGCCAGTAGGCTTTTCTGTGCAGCCCTTACTCCATCTTCTTCTGTCCCAGGCACCCGTGTCACTGCTTAACAGTCCTCTGAGACTTGCCAATAATAAACTAGTACCTGGGGCTCTATCTGCTGAGCAGGGCACTCAGCCCATCTCACATCAATTGGACTCTGTTTCTATTGAAATTTGTCAAGAGAACCTGCATGTAAGAACCTTCCAGGATATCAGTGAAAAAGATGTGTAGCAAAGTTATTACCAAAACCAATGGGGGTTACCATGTTAAACTCCATGGATGTCTAAGCATTCCTTACTCTGAGACCAGAATCTTTCATCACTAATAACAGATCCTACTACATATAGGTGACTTTCTTTCTCTCTTCCCCATTGCAGAGTATGAAATGAAGTGCTCCTACTACCAGTCCGAAATATAACTCATCCATCACAGTAGAAACAATATGTTTGTTCTGCTTCTGCACCATTCCTATTCAAGCAGCCAAACACCTGTTCTCCTGGGAATTCATCATTGCTGTTGTTAAGACAATTATTTTTGGGTGTACTTGTGCAGTTTCTTGGGTGTACTCATGCAGTTTCCTGAACCTATGCACATTCTGAATGGCATCTCTCACACCTACTTCAAGAAAGCAATGACTTCCCTGTGACAGCCTTCAGTCACTGTAAGAACCTAGGCACATTCTGAATGGCATCTCTCACACTTACTTCAAGAAAGTAATGACTTCCCTGTGATAGCCTTCAGTCACTGTAACTTTTCAATGAACTGTGGAAGTTTTCCCAACCAAAGTTCTCTCTGCAATGTTGCCAAGCTGTTAAACATGGTAGAATAAACGGGGTTCTGCTTCCTAAGCATCAAGTGAAGTCTGTTGACATTGCCACCTCGTCAAGAACTCAGACAGAAACTGGAAGTAACTTACAGTTATTTCCAGCACTTGAACCTCATGATCAAACCTGAAAATTGGCCTGTACCTCACATTACAAGCCTCGCTTCAAACCTTCACTCTGACAATGCTTTGTAAAGTCGACCTAATGAAGAATTACTTTCAGGTTTCTGTGCAGCATAAGTATGTGCATAAAAGAGACTTTATCGTGCGCTTTAAAACTTACACTTTATGTTCCTTCTTTTGGCTCTAGATATTTAGATGTGACTTCCAGGCTGACCTCAACCTGCTATGTAACAATATCCTTATCTTCTCCAGGATTTCCACTGAATACCTCAAGTATAACCAGACTTTGGTGTGAATGCTCTGGGAAAATAACCTCATAGTGTATTATGAAAAGTGCCTGCCTGATGACTCTACTGTGGAATTGTTTGGCCAAGAAATCTAATCCACTGGTGTCTGCCTCTCCCTATTAAGGTAAAAATCCTGAAGAATTTCCCACCACCCAGTAAACTCAAGAACCTCAAAAAAATAGTGTATGTAGTGAACTGCTACTACTAAATCTTTCCAGGAAATTCCAGCAAAATACAGCATTTTAATGCCTTCACCAGAAAAACAACAACATGCATTTTTATGCCACAAAGAATGCCTTTGCTACATCAAAATAGTCATTCCATAGCTCTGGCACCCCTCTCTCATCATGGATAACAGTCAAGTGCCAGTTGGATGGTCAATGAGCAAACAATCAAGAGTAAACCCTTTTCTTCTTTCTTGCTTCAGCAGGAAAATCTACCCACCTGATCCAAAATCCAATACGTTAGATCCCAAACAACTAACTGCTTATCTGGCAGTCCACCATAGATAATCACCAGCTGGAAAATGCCTTCTCTAAATTGGCTGATGCCTGGCCGACTTACCAGCAATTCCATCTTCTAACATTCTAAAGTCTGGTTGCATCACTGGATATGTCCCTGGAAATAGGTTACTACTACCCAAGAGATGGGCCATGGGACAGACTCTTACTGTGAGTCCATCAGTGGCCTATATTGTGGGAAAGTGCCCCCTACAGTAACAATGGGCGTAATATGCTCTGAAATGTAAGGACCAGTTACCGCCACCCCTCATCTCACCGCCAACCCTCATCTCAAAGCAGTCAGATTTCAATTTATTCAACCACAACCACAGCACATCTGCTGGGCCGCTTCACCGCCAAGCTTATGAAAAAGTTTGCTTGGTTTAGCATTATTTTCATCTGCTTTTTCTCTAAATACTCTCTCCTTTTCCTATTAGTCTCATTTGGTTTTATTTAATATATGCACATACTGTAGTTAGAACCTTTCCTCTCTTAGTAAAACTATGTAATATTTCCACATTTTCTTCCTTTAGGTTACGTCCGGGAAAGTACTATTCACCTACTTTATTCAAGAAATTTAAATATTTAGCCTTTCATGCAATATATTTATTTTTCATCTATATTTCTCGAATATATTTAATCGATATTTTCTTAATTTCAGATCTAAAATTTCACATAAGCCTTTTACGACACGCAGTGCTGGAGGCGTTGACGATATATTTTTTATTTAACGCTCTTTCAAAACATATCTTTTTGATACTTTCCCTCTTCCTGTTTTGTTGGATACACAACTCTTACTGAATCTCAGTATTACTTATTTGTACACCTGTCTCGCCCAGCTCAGACACTTCTTTTTTTTTGCCAAACCCATCATACACAAACCAATCGTCATATTGAAGCTTTTTTTTTTTTATTCTCACTCCTGTCATTCCGAGGCTGTAGACGTTTCTACTATTTTTCCCTGCCGCACTGAATATATCATTCGCAGTTCTGTGACTAAAACATTTGTACTCAATCGTCCCCACACTTTTCCTGACTTGACAACATAAGTCACTCTGGTTACCCTTATTCTCTCATCGACTAAATCATTCAGTTCTTTTCTAATGTAGCTCAACCATGCATATTCCAAACTCCTCGACTTCCTGCCTTTTTCTTCGGCGTCTTTACCCCTACTACCTAAGAAGGGTACCATATCCTTCCACTGGGCTCCTCTGTGGTGTGGAATACAGTACATTAATATTCCAAACGTTCGGCGCTTCATCTTCCAGCAATGTCTGGGTAGTACCTGTTAAGACCATCTTTCCAGCTATGAATTGTGGATTAAATTATTTTAAACATAATCTTCACACACACACACACACACACATTCATGAATAAGTTTTTCTAAAAGAGTAAAACGTTTCGTGTATCTTATTTTGGACTAAAATCATAATTTTTTCATGAGTAGAAATGTGCGGAACATGTATGCACAATGTTAAAATTAAGGTCGTTTATATAGTAATTTTTTTTTTTATGGGTTATCACTTTTTTAACAATAACGTCAGTTGTTATTAAGAAACAAGTAAGGAACAAAGAAATTAAATGTCATGCCTGCATATTTGGAACTTTATTGGTTGACGCTGGGTGAAAGTGGACGATCAGTTATTAAAATGAAAATGACTAATTGTCGGAATGTTCAAACTTCGATTCTCATTCTTTATTCAAGAATTCATTTCCCCTCGGAATTATAATACGAAATTCCCATTCCGGAAAGCAATTTGAATACAAGAAAAGAGTTACCTCTTCTGTTTCAACGATGAATGATAATGTAACTTGGAAATAATCACATAAGATTATCAAAAGCTCATGCGAATGAATAAATAATTACGAATGAGATACACGGATACACAGATACACGTGCAAAGGTGACATACTCTCCCTAAAAACGTATCGGAGTGATGTAATTAGTCATGCTGAAAAATACAGTAAAATGGTATAGAATTAGTTTCTTCTGACCAAGGTAGGGAAAGTAGTGTAATGTAACAAAACTGGTCTTTTATTGGCAACAAATAAATACTAGATATGTTGAAAGATTATTATTATTATTATTATTATTATTATTATTATTATTATTATTATTATTATTATTATTATTATTATTATTATTATTATTATTATTATTATTATTCAAGGGTAGAAATGACCATTCTCAGTACCGAGGAGTGTTAGGACTGGCTGAGATCGTCTGCGTTCATCACGCTTTCTCCAGTTCGAACTTCACACAAAATACATCCAGTTTATATTTACATTTAGGGACAATAGCCTATAACCTTCGAGACATACGAGATTCCGAACTACAGAATATACAGTATTGCTACTGTCAGGTTTATTACCCTGGTAGTTGCTTCAGACAAAAACTGAATTCAATTAGTATTGTGGTGGCAGTATTGCACTGAAGTAACTACCCAAAGGGAGGCTTAACGATATTCCTTCTTTTCTTAATTGCTATTAAACCGTCCTCAGTCAATCTCAGTTTTATTCTCTGAGAAGATTTAGAACTTTTCAATAATCCTTAAAATTTCTCCTCTAATCTGAAATTTGAGGGAATAGTTCAGTCACCCAAAATCTCCCTTTATAATACCGAATAGTTTCTGTAATTTTACCCAGCGGAAGGTAACGTTCATAAACCATTTCCAACCTAACCTATAAAATCCCCATCTTTTCAGTGTTCAATGAAATTTGATATTTATGCTTTTATTACGTTGAATCTAGATACTAACATCATTATCGAATCCATAACTAAAAAATAGTATATTATTTGTGATTCCTTTTTATCTTTAATTAGTTACCATCAATACTTTCTTGACAATGAAAATGAGACCATATGCAGGTCAAAATTATCATGGTTTCCACAAGCATTGGTGTGCTGCTATTCTTGTTTTTCCTATTTGTGATACTGTTTTGAAGAGTTGTAGGCTCATTAAAATCAGCAACCCCGACTATGGATTAATGTGAGAGCAAGGGGAAGAAGACGTGATATTTTTCTGCTAAATATTGGCATACACGGAGTTACAATTTTAGTTCAATCTTACACTGAGTTATCTTCCCATTATTCACTTTGCATGGGTAACACTATACTTTGCGACTTTTTCACTTTGACACTAATGAAACCTGGCAATGCATCTCGTATGCCCATACATCTTTACATATTATGTTAATAGTGACCAATGCTCCGTTGCTGGAATGCTGTTTTCCAGGATGGAACTCCATAACCTCCTCAGACAATTCCCTTCTCGATGAAATTGCTGAAAATGGCGGTTCTTTTTCAGAAAAATTATTGTGATTTAGTTTTTGCTGGAAGGAATCAATGTTTTATCCATGTTCTTAGCTTATTTAAAACCGGGATTTCTTAATAACTACGTGGTAAAACTTTGAGTGTTAGAGGCTTTTGAATAAAAAGATCATTTATTTGTTTATTCTTCCTGCATTTCTTTTTATCTCATAAGGATATTTTGTTAGTTCCAAATGATCATCCATTTATTTTTAATAACAAAAGTAAT
>JANJGK010000041.1:2568744-2571244 GCA_039081455.1 Macrobrachium rosenbergii
GATCACCAGAAATCATAAGACCATAGTTATTAGTTTTAGAAGTCCCTAATAATTTTTTTTATGCAACCCATGCTATATTTATAACAAAACTGTGTCCAAAATTCAACATGTCCATTCGAAATTATTGTAAGAGTTTTTCAATTAACACGCGATTCCTTTCGCCCCATTCAGTGGTATTAGGCATCTTCCTATCGATACGACACCATCGGCTACGCACCGCCAGAAGGAAGGAGTCCATTCAGAGGAGAAACGAGGAGGCCTTAGACAGGGACACGTTCCTAGACCCCGAAGCGGATGAAGTGATCGTCGAGGTCGTCGATAAGAAGAAGAAGAGGAAAAAGAAGGATTCCCTGAGTGAAAAGTGTCAACAGGGACAAGAGCAGTCGGCGACGTGTCCGGAGGACGAATCACATACGACTTTTCTCGAGCTGCTGAAGCTCTCGCGCTCCAAGTCACAAAAGGAGGAACTGAGAGGTAATTAGACGGAAACGATTTGATGTCTTTCGTGAAAATGTTTCTCAGTTGTCGTTTAATGACTTGGATATTATTTATTACACTGACTAACTGAACAATATAGCAGATATAATAAGGAAATTTGCCCTTATTACACAATCAACTAATGGTGAAGGCGAGAGATATGAAGCTCAAACGGCTTTTGTTTACAAATATTTATAAAAATATTCATATACGGTATCTCATTTGTAAAAAGACACATACTGAGCCCCGTTTTCTTTGATTACATGATTAGGTAGTGGTGAGGGGGAGAAGGGAGGAATAAACACGGCTGCCACCACAACGAAAGAAGGAGCCGAGAGTAAAGGAACATCTTCGCTTCCTCGTCACCAGCATCATGTCCTTCACCATCCACAACACCAGCCGCACTTACCTGGAGAGGACCTGCGCAATTATGCTTACGAAGGAGACGGGTCCTCCTCCGGGTCACTCTCTTCCACGTTGTCGGGTGGGTTTTTTTTTTTTTTTAGTAATGACATCAGCGAACAGACTTTACGGGGATAATGATTGCAAGTGTTCAGAATTTGTCAGCAAAATTATGCAAAACTATCTATCATCGGAGATAAAAACTATATAAATTATCCATATGAAAGACGAATGAATGTTCTTCTTATATATATATATATATATATATATATATATATATATATATATATATATATATATATATATATATATATATATATATATATATATATATATGTGTGTGTGTGTGTGTGTGTGTGTGTGTGTGTGTGTGTGTATGCGTGTGGGTGTGCACACACACATATATGTATATTATATATATATATATATATATATATATATATATATATATATATATATATATATATATATATATAACCTACTGGCCACTTTGCACCACATGCTTATGAGATTGTAATAAACACAATGCCCGCTTAATCTCTCGATAACTTAATACTTTTTTGGGATATGCTTGTCACTGCAGAGCCTAAGATCTAAATGGCAGAATACGATTAGATTCTGAAGTCCGTGGCAAGATTCTTACCCGCAACCGGAGTATCAGAATGAGGTTAGCTACCTGATCTTCGCGTGGTCAGGTGGGTAACGTGAACACTAATGATGCTCTGAATGCGGGTTCTAATACTGCTATAGACTTCAGAACCTCTTCATATTCTTCCATTAATATCTTAGGCTTTGTAGTTAACAGTATATCCAAAAAGTGTGATGAAATCGAGAAGTTAAGAAGGCATTGTGAATTACGTCTAAACATTGCTATGCTTATATTAAATTTGTAATAAAATGTGACATAAAAAGTCCGCATGATTAGGAGGCACACTTACACTCATATTCCTTGGCTACAAACAGTCAAATGATGCGAAATACATCACACGTGTTTCCTTCTGACACCCACCCAAAATTGAAGATCCTGCTGTCTTTGGTTGTTATTTCATGAGAAGACTGTGTCGACCAATAGCCACGTAGCCAGGCCACCAACATTTGCCTAGTACATAGAAAGATGGAAATTCTGAACAGTCATTATTTTTGTATCTGGTGCTTCGTGCTTCTGCTGACAAAGCCCCAATTGTTTACTTTTTTAGGTTTCAGGAATACGTATATATATATATATATATATATATATATATATATATATATATATATATATATATATATATATATATATATATATATATATATATATATATATATATATATATATATATATATATATATATATATATATATATATATATATAATACATTAATAAAACAGCCAGATTACAATGACAAACTGAAAGATAGGTACGGTACCTGTATAAAGCATAATTCACTATATGTTTGCACGTAATTTAGGAAAGCAGTTTTCCGAAACAGAACATCTACCCGTGTAAAAAAAAAAAAAAACTTCAATTCTGTACATTGAAGTTTAACTTTTTCTCGGATATTAGTAAAGAAATTGTATTAACAAATTCATAATGAAATATAATGCTAAATATTTACTTATTAGTACACAAAAAAATCAGAT
>JANJGK010000041.1:2578744-2598314 GCA_039081455.1 Macrobrachium rosenbergii
CAATTATATACTTCGTCAGATAAATTATAGTGATAATATTTTTTTGCTAAGTGGTATGTAAACACTTGGTTAATTCTTGAATAATCTTTTTTCTCGGCAGTAATACTTCACTAAAATTCATTTCTACATAATCTTTGTCAGTAACCCCACTCTTCATAAATTGGCTTCCCAAGTGTAACGTTGGTCTGCAGAATGGAATGACATCTATATGCCGCTGTTGTCGTTACTGGGCAAACATCTGACGTCATCATGTGGACCACACTAATCTAACTCTATTATTTACGTACATGCTACCCAGCCATATCACGAACCTGGTTGGGGTCAAGCAATTTCTAAAAGACATGCAGACAATCTTACTTGTTGAGGGGTGACGAGGCAATATGACAGAATTAATTAGCATATACCTGATTTTTAAAATCATTATTCCTTTTTCTCTAAATTATTATTATTATTATTATTATTATTATTATTATTATTATTATTATTATTATTATTATTATTATTGGTGTAACTTTTGACTACATATCACTTTTGAGAAGTTCGGCAAATGCAGTACGAAAGTTAGGCATTGTTCATAAAAAAAAAAAAATTAAGTATATCTTAGCTTTACCAGACCACTGAGCTGATTAACAGCTCTCCTAGGGCTGGCCCGAAGGATTAGATTTATTTTTCCGTGGCAGCTTATTGTGGAATCTGAACCACATTATGACGAGAAATGAATTTCTATCACCAGAAATAAATTCCTCTAATTCTTCATTGGCCGCTCGGAGAGTCGAACGCTGGGCCAACAGTGTGACAGCCGAAAGCTCTACCACCCCTCCAATGAAGCACTGCATTGTTTATAACGCCTAATATATCTATAACAGTGATAAAATCAATGTAACTTGTTTTAGGTCGTTTGTGCTTCTTTTACTGGAATACGGTTCTCCGGTGCGGATGTCTGCTTCTGCTAGAGATTTATCTCTTTTAGATAGAGTGATTCGTGGTGGTAGGTTTCTGTTTCCTAACCAGATTCGCTGAACAGCGGCACCACTACACAGTGAATGTGCCTCGCTGTCGAACTCCTCAGTTCCAGAGGACCTTTATTCCTCGCATCGTTGGACTGAGGAACAGTATCCCTGAGGATGTCGCGCAACTGGAACTTCAAAAGTTCAAGCGAAGATGCAATGAATCACTACCCTAATACTATTCTCCTTGCATTTTAATACATTTTTATCTATTTATTAATTCATTAATCTATTTTTATTTATTTTTAATAAGTGAGATCTTCTTTTTGCATTTCCCTTTACCTTCTTTTACTTCCTAACGATCACCATATTCTTTGGAAGCTTGCATTTCAAGTCAATGGATCCTGTGAGCTTGTTCCATATGAGTAGGGTTAATTTTCTGAATAATAATAATAATAATAATAATAATAATAATAATAATAATAATAATAATAATAATAATAATAATAATACTATTATTGCTGGGATTGCAAAACAAATAAATTTCTATATATCTACACAAACACACACACACACATATACACACACTTCACCTGCTGGTTGCTCTAGGAGAAAGAGCCCGCGTTGATGTATTGTTAGATTAATCTCAAACAACAAAAGCAGCAATGATGAAGTCACGAAGGGCAAAGAAATTTTGTTGACTGTAAACAATAGATGAAACGGAAGACTAATAACCTTGGTCTTGAGAAATACATATATATATATATATATATATATATATATATATATATATATATATATATATATATATATATATATATATATATATATATATATATATATGTATGTAATAGGCCGTTCCTGAAGCCTATACTTTATTTAAGTCTCCGTTTTAAGAACAGAGATTGGTATCTCGCTTTTCCCGAGATATTGAGTGATAGCGTGTAGCGTGAGCCGACATCATAAGTTATACCTTTCCCTAACTAAATTCTAAGGACTACTGGAAATGAGATACCAGGTGCAAAAGTAAACCTTTATTGTCAAATAATAACGAAAATAACTTACAAAATTTACGAAGAATGAACACGATTGATGCAACATAACTATCAAAATTCTTCTAAGGAAATAAAGTCCAAAATCATAAACACCCAATTATTTAAGGAAATACAGCAATAACTCATGTCATTCAAATCATAAACAGGTCAATTAATAGAATCAGGTCATTTCAAAAATGTCACACCACTCCCTTCCTTGAAGAGGAACGTGACGGAAGGAGGAAGGAATACGTGTAAAAGAACAGCGTTATATTAAAAACCAAATTCACAAAATACAAATGCATAACAACAAGATTTCACTGCAACATGGATAGAGTTTTTCCAGAGTCTTAAAAAAAGATCTAAAATGTTTATAAGTTGTACTCACTTCACAAAAGTCCTCTGGAACACAGTCTCCATGTGTGTGCTTCCCTTTGCACAGTTCACATGTTAAATTATACCAATAACGGATCGCAGTGCCCAATCATTCAATGATCATTCCCATTATATTCATTTTGCAATGCACATATGAACACACTATCGTGACATCATTCGAGGTCAAAGTACGGTAAGACTCGCCTCTTACACTGTGGGGCGTCACGAGGTACACGTACACACACGTACTCCACTTGAATGCTTTCTTCAAATCCAATTTTATAACCGGTTCACCTTCTAGAATGTTCTAAGCTGAAACTGCATTTTCCACTCCTCGTGTCCTATCACCAAGGAGCTCCTACGACCATTGACTTCGTGTGGTATGCGAATAACGCCCAAGCATGCTGTGTCTAGTCAAAGATCACTCGAACAGCTGACCCATCTTTCAAAGGTCACCTTCGTGATCAGTTACATATATATATATATATATATATATATATATATATATATATATATATATATATATATATATATATATATATATATATATATATATATATATATATATATATATATATATATATATATATATATATATATATATATATATATATATATATATATATGTGTATATATATATATATATGTATATATATAAATATATATATATATATATATATATATATATATATATATATATATATATATATATATATATATATATATATATATATATATATATATATATATATATATATATATATATATATATATATATATATATATATATATATATATATATATATATATATATATATATATATATATATATATATATATATATATATATATATATATATATATATATATATATATATATATATGTATATATATATATATACAGTATATATATATATATATATATATATATATATATATATATATATATATATATATATATATATATATATATATATATATATATATATATATATATATATATATATATATATATATATATATATATATATATATATATATATATATATATATATATATATATATATATATATATATATATATATATATATATATATATATATATATATATATATATATATATATATATATATATATATATATATATATTGTTACATGTGAGGGTCTTGGCTGATCATGTATTATTCAATTTACGTAATTTTTACGGCCCTGCAAACCAAGATTACACGTAACCTGCCACTTGAAGCCAAAAGTTAACCTCAAAGACAGTCATTAATTAGCGAAAGGTCGCCAGTTAAGGGTAATTAACCTTAACAAGAATATTTGAGATGAGTTTGATTTTAAACGCAACGGTTCTTCCAAACATTCGGACGCGAGGCATACAAAAGCATCGAGACTTAAAACTGTGTTGCTTACCCTAACATAGGTATTTTACTGGAATAACGGGGTTGAAGCTAACAATATAATAATTTGGCTTAATCTAGACTTCGTAAACACATATACCGTAAGTGGGGGATGAAGGAGGAAACAAAAGAAATGCGAAATACAGAAAAAAGATAAAAGAATGGGCGAAGTTTTGAACAAAAAGCGACTTTACCTTAGGACGAACGTTGTGCACACCAACCACCGCCGAGAGGAGTCTTTGCAATTGCTTCTTCACTTCACTAATAGAATAATAGACAAAGAAAGGGAGAAGAGGCCCCGTCGGACGTGTGGTCTCTTCGAATGCTCCAGTCTCTCTCTCGCATTCCCTGACCGGCCTAGGTCAAGAACAGTCACCCCAGGCGTCCACGTTCTGTTTTCAAAACGTTCGCCAAGAGAGAGGTAGAAAGGAAAACGGACCTTAGGACCACCTATTTTTAAGGCTGATAGGAAAATTTTCCTATAGGGTGGAGGCCTAAATTACCTATCCCGTTCTCCAACGGACGTTAAGGTTTGAACTGAAGACGCTCCTATATAGACAACATCTTTTCCCTGTCTCGGTCAGGTTGATATTATTTGCAATCAAAGTTACGAGGGCGAACAGCAGTAATATTTATAAAAGCTCCCCCCCTTAAGAGGGCCTTCACTCCCTTTTCGGGCGTGAAGGTCTATACTAAGCAAGCTGTTCGCCTTTAGTAGGTTACGCTCCTTCCCCTGAGCAGATTAGTCCTGGTTAGCCTACCTAGCTACAGAACTACCTGACCCTAGATAGGATACGAGCTATAATCACTGCTTTACCTAAGTCTAATAGTACTAGAAGGTGCTCACGGTTATTATAGGCTACCTCCTACAATCATGATGTGTTTTAGACCTAGCCTAGTGGTACATTCTATGATATTCCCTAGCCTAACCTATCCTAACCCGACCGTAGCACCAACATAAGAGTTAATGTTCTAACTAAATCACAACTTGGTTTATGTTTAATACAATTAATAATTACTAGTTAATTCATGAGGGTTGCCTCATATGATAAATGGGTGGGTGCCTCACGGAGGTCTTAAGCCATGCGTGTCCTGAGTATCGTGGCTCAGTTCACAATAGTTAAGATTATTGAAATTAGTTAGGCTACTTACGTGATTGCTGCGGCTCGGTGGTAAGTGGAAGGAACAAGGTTACTAAATTGATGTACCGTACTTTAAGGCGGCCTAGGCTATGTACAAATAAAAGGAAGAGATCACACTGGCTACCTCCTCTGGGCAAGGGGCCAGGATCACTCTTAGATGTTAGGGCACTGTGCCGAGAGGGCACTAGTGCCAGGATGAGCTTATAGCTCGGCAACTACTAGGCTCTCTTCCGCCCCTTCTTCTTCTTCTTCCGGTTCCTCCAAGGCCTATCAGTAGCTGGCCTAGGAGGTGATGAGAGCACCGACTCCGGGGACAGGCCAGAAGGGCTAGCGGGCGCGAAGTCAGGGGCAACTGCAAAAGCTGCGGGAGGACTCCCTACTCTGGCTGCTGCGACAACCGGAGCGAGAGCGATCTCGACTTCTGCATCCAAGGATGCCAGTTCCTGGTCTTACAAGGAAGGGGTACCATTTCGATCCTCCAGGGGTTCATCCCCTGGAATCAAATTTTGCGAAGAAGTAGTTTCGGGTGCTGGAGGCTCTCCAGTCGCGATGATCAACTGCATGGGGAATCCTAAATCTCCCAGAGGGGGATTCGCCTCATGATTTAGACCCGGCATAGGGGCCTTTTCCAATGGTAGCTCAACGTCCGGGACGGACGGAGTCTGGCACTGCTCAGTGCTCGCAAGTGGCACTGGCAGCAGTTGAGGGTCAGGCATGCCTGACGAGGGGTCCGGAGGTGCAATACCTCGCGGACGACTTGGGTTTGGCTGCAGCAGAGATTCCTGCCACAGCGGGAGATCGTAGCCTCTCGGTGAGTTTTGTTCGGGGGCGTCCGCTGGGCGTTGCTTGTTTGGGCAGCCCTCCCTATTTGTGGAGTGGTCTGCCCGCTTGCACGTCCTGCAGCGGTACTGCTCCTCCTGAATCTCTCTTCGCTGAGGGGGAAGACCTCTTGGAGGGCCAGCCCTTCGCAATTGGAGAGGGCTAAGCCTGGAATAGTTTGGGTTGTGCCCCTTCCGCGGACCACTTTGGTGGGCGGAAGGTGGAGGTTTGTCATTATTGACAGTGTTAGATGGGGCCTCCGTGGAGGAGGTAACGCGGCTGCGGAGTGGCGTTGGTGATGGGCTTCCGCAGAGAAGATCCCGACCCAACAAGAAGGCCACTCTGGGCCAAATCCACCCACCACGCAAAGGCGGTGGGGTAGCGTACCCCAAGGCGTCGTAACCTGGAGTTGGACCGTGGGAACGGTGATGGTGTGGCCCTCTATCCACTTCATTTCCCACCGCGTTTCTTCGTCAACCACAGCACCGGCTGGCACTTGGGCCCTGGCGATCAGGCTAATATCTGCCGCAGTGTCTACTGTGACCGGAAGGGTCACGGGCAGGCTAGTGCTCTGAAGAGGGGCCACCGAGATGTACTGGGTTTCCAGTCTCTCGGGGTAAAGGATCCGGTGCGGACCAGCCGCAGAGAATGAAGTGCTGATTAGGTTGACAAATTTGGTGGTGGGGACATGATGTGGACAGGCCGGAGATCCAGCATTGTAGTGGCTGGCAGCCCCACAGGATCTGCACGGGCCTTTTGGATGGGCTCGGTGGCCCGCAGTAACTGTTGGAGGAGAGGGCTGAGCGGATGAATCGGGAGCGGAGTTCTGGCTGGTAGGGTTAGGCTGCTTATTAGTGCCGAGTTTGTATCGGCACTCAGCTTCAGCGTGGCCCCCCTTCTTGCAATAGTTGCATATGGTCTTGCTAGACAGTCCATTCTTTGGGCGAGTGGAGTTCGAGAGGTAAGCCGGAGGGATGATTCGCTTCTGAGAGGTGCTATGCGACTGATTGAAAGTTTCCCACGAATCAGCCATGCGACACGCTTCCATAAGTGTGGAGGGCTGTTTATCGTTAAGATATACAGCAAGGGGCCCTGGCACACATTGGAAAAGGTCTTCTAGCATGGTCCGATTGAAAAGATCCTCAAACGTTGTGCAGGCCAAGGAGTCAAACCAGCGCGTACCGGACTGGGTTTTGTGACATGCCCATTCCGTCCAAGACCAGCCGACTTCCTTGGCAAGACCTCGGAACCGTTGTCTCCATTTTTCTGGGGTTATCTCGTAGGCCTTTGTAATGACTCTACGAACTTCTGCCATGTTACCTCTCTGGCTCTTCTCCAGTGAGCGAAGCGCTGCCTTGGCTTTTCCCTCCATATGCTTGGCTAGTATTAAGGCTCTCTCCGTCTCCGTGGTGCTGTAGTTATCGAAAAGAGCCTCGATCTCCTCCAGCCATGCTTCTGGCTCGTCCTCAGTCCACTTGGGGACTAGGGAATTGATGCTAGAAATTGGAGCGTTTGATGCAGCAGGTGTAGGACTGGAGGCTTGCTGTCGAGCCATAGCTTCGGCATTCTCCATTTTCGCTCTTTCCAGCTCGAGCTCCTTCTCCTTGCAGGCTAGCTCACTTTCCTTGCAGGCTAACTCATGCCGTCTTCTTCTTTCTTCTCTTTCCTCTTCTAATTGCCTTTGCTCGGCTTCATACGCCCTTCGTTCTTCTTCATACATCCTCTGCTCAGCTTCATACTTCCTCTGCTCGAGTCTTTCTTCCTTCTCCCGCTTGGCCAAGTCGTCCACTTGCTCCTTAACCCAGGTGGTAAGTTCCGAGCCGGTGAGACCTGCCGCCGTCCCCAGCCCCAGGAAGGTTTTATAATGCTCTGCTGCCATGGTTCTGGTGGGGAAGGGCGTCTAACCGGGTCAACTGGGCGTACTTGGGCAGCGAGGAAGTGTCTCTTCAATGACGTGGCACCCTTTCAAAAGGTGGCACTGTAGTTTGGGTGTGCCGTGTACAGGTCACACTGGTGGCACTCAGTATCCCTAGGCACTGGTGCAGGTTAGGTCCCAGAAGAACTTTCTCTTCTGTGTTCCCTTTTGTTTTTGTTTTATTTATTTTTCTGGATGCTTGCTTGGGGCATTTATGGTGCCAATGTGTTCCTAGGGACCCTCTACTGGAGTCCAACTAGGCTATATGGGAGGAAAGGCACTCTACACCCCCTGTAGAGTGTGACAATCGAATGAGAGAGAAAGGGAAGGTAAAAGTGAGAGAGAGAGAGAGAGAGAGAGAAGTAAGCTCTTCGAGTGATGACAGTGCAGGAAATTATTGGCACTGTGGAATAAAGTGAATTTGGGTTTTTTCCTTTAAAGATCCTCGTGAGTGGCTGATCCCAGTACCCAGTGCTGGCCCCTTCTTGTTTCAGAGGGTGAAGAACTACTGTTTGCTTCGGTCTGGATAGCAGGCCTCACTCGTGACCGACAGTTTATCACTGTATTGTAATTACTCTTAACTTGTCCTCATCTATTGTGGGACAGAGGTGTTTCTTTTATTTCGTTTAATTAAATTAATTGTCTCGGTGTCAGCCCTTCTTTCTTTGAAGAGGGTCACATACACTCGCTTAGGTTATGACGCTTACTTGAATGGAGAGAGAGAGAGAGAGAGAGAGAGAGAGAGAGAGAGAGAGAGAGAGAGAGAGAGAGAGAGAGATTTTCAATCAGCCAATTTCTTGCTGGTTGAGAACATTATAAGCAAAGATTTTATAAATGCACAATGGCATGGATCTTAATAAAATTATATAGACGTCGTCTTGGCTTCCTTAGGGATTGCCTTATTATCTTAATTTTCCTGGGAGCCGACGTCACAAAAGTTTATCGTAAAATTTTAAATTCTCTTTATATGATTTTTATAGCAGGTATTTGTATAGGAACTTGTTATGGTATTACTCCTAAGTAAGGCCTATCTTTCCCTGCCTAAATTACCTTTTGTTTTTTTGTTTTTTTTTCTACCGAAGTCTGTCTAGCTAAGATTTTGCGAGGTATAACTTCTACTACGCCGAGAAAGTAGTTCCAAAAGGGCTGGGAGCAGAGTGGTCACAACAGAGAATGACAATAACAAGGTCTTAAGATGGCGGAAAATCCCGTTAGGCCTAACTTTCAAAAACAACCTCGCGACGCGAAGGAAACCAAAATGGCCGGTCCTCTATTTCAAACAAATTCAAAACAACCGCGCGAACACAGCGGAGGAATCCAAAATGGTGGGTATTTTCTTTTAGCACCAAATTCAAAAACAACGCACGAAACAAATGCAGGTATCCAGATTTACTTTAAATATACCAATCATGCATAGCGTTTTACGTTACGAATGGAAAACGAAATTACCAAACAATGTTGTGTCTTTTGTTATTGTATTCTCGCGGTGAAACATCCTCAGCGAACAATGGAATAGATTTGCGTGATTCGGAACGGACCAAATTTACTTTACTGAAAATGTATTTTATGATACAATTACTACTTCCGTTCGTTCGCTACTTCACTGGCACGGTTTTTGAATGATTCCCGCTATATGAACCACGACGATCGGAATTGCCGACGCGATTAGTACATTACTTTGTGTATATGACATGGGCTCCGCTTTTCTCGGCCTTAGTAACAACACAAATTGTGATCCGCTCTGCTCTCGAGTCGCACCCTTCCTACCTACGGCTAATTCTCACTACCTGTTATTATAACTATTCTCTTTACTGCTTATTATTATGCCTCGTTCTTTGTTTGGAAGATTGAAATGGAATTCAATATCTGACTTTTACCTTTGGAATTAATGTAATTTTAATTTCCTTTTCTCCAGATTCTTTCTCTAAAATGTACTTTAGATCCTGGCAAGGTCGCCACTGTTACGTGTGAGGGTCTTGGCTGATCAGGTATTATTCAATTTACGTCATTTTTAAGGCCCTGCAAAACAAGATTACACGTAACCTGCCACTTGAAGCCAAAAGTTAACCTCAAAGACAGTCGTTAATTAGCCAAAGGTCGCCAGTTAAGGGTAATTAACCTTAACAAGAATATTTGAGATGAATTTGATTTTAAACGCAACGGTTCTTCCAAACATTCGGACGCGAGGCATACAAAAGCATCGAGACTTAAAACTGTGTTGCTTACCCTAATATAGGTATTTTACTAGAATAACGGGGTTGAAGCTAACAATATAATAATTTGGCTTAATCTAGACTTCGTAAACACATATACCGTAAGTGGGGGATGAAGGAGGAAACAAAAGAAATGCGAAATACAGAAAAAAGATAAAAGAATGGGCGAAGTTTTGAACAAAAAGCAACTTTACCTTAGGACGAACGTTGTGCGCACCAACCACCGCCGAGAGGAGTCTTTGCAATTGCTTCTTCACTTCACTAATAGAATAATAGACAAAGAAAGGGAGAAGAGGCCCGTCGGACGTGTGGTCTCTTCGAATGCTCCAGTCTCTCTCTCGCGTTCCCTGACCGGCCTAGGTCAAGAACAGTCACCCCAGGCGTCCACGTTCTGTTTTCAAAACATTCGCCAAGAGAGAGGTAGAAAGGAAAACGGACCTTAGGACCACCTATTTTTAAGGCTGATAGGGAAATTTTCCTATAGGGTGAAGGCCTAAATTACCTATCCCGTTCTCCAACGGACGTTAAGGTTTGAACTGAAGACGCTCCTATATAGACAACATCTTTTCCCTGTCTCGGTCAGGTTGATATTATTTGCAATCAAAGTTACGAGGGCGAACAGCAGTAATATTTATAAAAAAAATATATATATATAATTATATATATATATATATATATATATATATATATATATATATATATATGTATATATATATATATATATATATATATATATATATATATATATATATATATATATATATATATATATATATATATATATATATATATATATATATATATATATATATATATATATATATATATATATATATATATATATATATATATATATATATATATATATATATATATATATATATATATATATATATATATATATATATATATATATATAAACCAGTGGTGTGCAAAAAAAATTGTACTTTATGATCAAGTATAATTGTATTCATTACTGTGGGCATCTCATACAGTAGTTGAAAGGATTTGTACCATTATCAATGATAATGCCAGAAGCAGTCTCACTTTTCTTTACATATCATCGCTTCATCACCAACGTTAATTTTAATGTTTTACCTTATCTATTTGTCTTATCACTTAGAAATTGTCAAAAGTTAACTTCTTTGTTAAGTCCGTATGGTATGGTTATAATCAGATATTTTTTTATTTGCTTAACGGCAAATATCTCTACGAAAAAGAAACTATCGACGTTTTGTTCCTATTGCTCTGTGCATGGCCATAACAGAGTGGTGTCCTCAGTGGAACGATAGTTGGATTAGTATTATTATTATTATTCAAAAGATAAATCCTATTCATTTGGAAAAAGCTCACAGGTGCCACTGACTTGAAATTCAGGCTTCCAAAGAGTATAGTGTTCATTAGGAAGAAGTAAGAGGAGGCAAAGGGAAATACGTAAAGAAGAGATCGCACATATTAAAAAAAAAAATAATTAATAAATAGATAACATATTAATATGCAAGAATAGTATTATGGTAGTAATACATTGCATCTTCGCTTGAACTTCTGAAGTTCCAATTGCACGACATCCTCTGGGAGGCTGTTCCACAGTCTAAAGGTGTGAGGAATAAAGGTCCTCTGGAACTGAGAAGTTCGACAGCGGGGCACAGTTACTGCATATTGGTGGTGCAGTTCAGCGAACCTAGTTGCTGTCGGCAGGTAAAGGGGTTACGGATCAATTGTGAATGTGAAAGATCTCTGTTGAAATACGACTTATGAAAAAGTGACAAACAAGAGACCATCCGTCGATGGTCCAAGTCATAACTGCTACTATTAGGAAACAGAAACCTACCACCACGAACCACTCTATCTAAAAGAGATAAAGCTCTGGGAAAAGCAGACATCCACACCGGAGAACAGTATTCCAGTAAAAGGAAGTACAAACGACCTAAAACAGATTGCACTGACGTTATCATTGTAATAAATATAAGAGGCCTCACGAACAATACCTAACTTCCTTGCGGCATTTGCTGAAACTTTAATTAGGTGTTTCTGAAAAGTTAGATGTGAGTCAAAAGTTACACCTACAATAGTTAAAGCTTCAGATTCATTAAGCAGGTTCCATCCACCTGAAAGGGAGGATGGGTTGAGAAGTGTTTATATGATTGGTGCACAAGGCTTTTATCTCTCTCTCTCTCTCTCTCTCTCTCTCTCTCTTCCCTGAGCTTTCTGGTATGTAGCCTGGGCGGCCACTCTCCTGAGGGCTGACCGCCGTCGGTGTCGTCTTAGGGGCTGGTTCTTGGGGATGCTTTTCAATGTGCAATATCCGTATTGTTTATTTATTTTGTTAACGTCACTTGCGAGATCCACTTCTTGGTAGTGGACAAGAGGGTCATTCCTTGGATACTTTTATGAACAGTCTAAGAAATAAGATTTGTGGTGGCAGAGTGATACACTGGCTTCAGATACTAGGTAGGTTCTCAGTTATGTCTATTGACGAAATGATGGATTCTTTACTTTGAACAGTCTCCACGCACTTCTTCATGGTTCCTCCTTATGATACCATCTTCGACATAGCACTTTATATCCCGAGGAGGAGGGAATGACAAGGGCAAATCGGAGAAAAGGAAAATAATGGTTATTTTCTCCGAATAATAGTGAATACAAGTGCGTGTGTGAATGCCTTATTCCATATACTTCACATCAAACCTATAATATTTTGTTTAACTCAAGCGTAGAGAAAAGCTTATGTTGACTCAAGTTCTTTTTAACCGTGAAATCTATAGATGGTTCAAAAATATCAATTTTTTAGTCATGTATATATCATACTTAAGTTTTAAAGAGGAAAAAATATTGCCTACCTATCTCATCCTCATTATTAATTTTCCTTTCAATTAATAACAAGCAGTAACATTCGTAAAATTACATATACTCTATATGAAAGAGCTTAAAGGGGGATAGTGCGGAACTCATAGCTATTCCGAATATCTGTTTGTATGCCTTACCATTATAAGTAAAATACGAGTCATTCGCGCATAGCCTTATTAACATACAAATTTTACTGCACTGAAAAAGAAATGTGGTCACTCCTTTTCCTTTTTTTTCCTTATAAACTGTAGTACTTTATGCAATGAGATGTTTGTAAATAACGAAGTTGCTTCGAAACTGATGGTATTATGGAAAGACTCTCTACGTTCCTCAAAAGTTCTCCAGAAAATACATTGAATTTTCTAAATGAGTCGACGACACTAAATCTAAGTAATTACCCGAAAATTTTACTAAGAGAGTTGGTAAGCTTTGCTCTCTCTCTCTCTCTCTCTCTCTCTCTCTCTCTCGCTCTCTCTCTCTCTCTCTCTCTCTCTCTCTCTCTCTCTCTCTCTCTCTCTCTCTCTCTCTCTCTCTCTCTTTTTTGTGGTGGCGGAGGCGATTTTAGTGATGCTACCGCCGTGCAAAATGAGATGTTTTCTTTGTGAATCTAGAACTACATGTGTCTGTAACTTCTGGAAATTTTGGGGGATAAAACCTTATTATAAGAACAGGTAGTGGGTTGGCCTAGGCACCAACCTCCCGATGAGATACTGCCACTAGAGAGATTAAGGTCCCTTCTAAGGATGGCTAGTACAGTCTGTTGTTCGGTCCCTCTCTGGTCTCGGACATTTTTTGTTTTTTTTGGTTTTATGCCTACTCAACTCAGAATATCTGGCATATTCATTACATTACATATTCCTTACTGCTGACACACTTGACAACACTGAACACCCTACACTTCCTATCCTGTTTGATCTCACTTTTCTGCTGTGTAGAAGACAACTAGCCTGGCAGGAATCTCTTCCAGGAGAAGACCACTCTAAAATAAACCATGCTCATCAAACATGGACGGCCCCTTAGCATTTGTACTGAGGTCCTCCATTTCTTGGATTGAAATTCTCGTGCTTGGGAGTACAATTAAGCACACTTATCTGTCAGTTTCCTCTACCTTTTGTTTTTCAGATGGTCTGTAAAGCAGGCTAAGCAGAAGACCAGAGGATGCCTGGTGGTTTAGCAAGATGCCTTGTCCTTATCATTTCTGTTTTCCATTATCTTTACCCATGACTTAATTTTCAAAGCCATAAGTACTGTCCTTCCTCCACTGTCTGGCAAATAAGATGTAGTTGTCCTTGCTGGGTGTATCGGTTCCTCATGGTTACCCAGTTTAATTCCGGAGATAATTTTGTCTTTGTATTGGCATGCACTTCTCCATTTTGATTTGACATGTGTATATTGCCCCTGTTATTTTTTGCTAAGTTTGCAAATATTCCTTAATGTTTTTTTTTATGTTTCTGATTCTTTCCGGCAATATTGAACTTAACCCTGGTCTACAGACTTGACCAAGGGAATATTGTATTTCATGAAAAAATGTCTGTGGATTATATGTGGATGTAGCGCACATATATCCTTGGCTGGTCTATGTCTTCGAATACCCTTTGCTCCACAGTGCCCCTATTTTTTTTTTTTTTTTTTTTTTTTTAGCTGATAGGTAAGATGGGTGAAAGAAGGGTGAGGGCAGTTAGCTAGCTAACCATGGTAGGGAATAGTTTAGAAAGTGAAATATTAGTAAGAGTAATGTCAAGTGTGGTTTATCCACAATTTTATTTAGGTAAGGGTACAATTTTTCTAATATTAACACAATACAATAATAATTTTACATTATAACAACATAGTAAATTGTACATATTGCATATTTTGAATTTTATTTCTTATTAGTATAACCATATTTAAAACATAAAATAAAATTAAAAAATTAGTTGCAATTTCCTCATTTTAACCTTGATGTTAATTATCATAATGATTTTACATGATACCTACTTAGTAAATTTTAAATATTACTTTTTCACAAGGCTTTTCTTAATAATATAATGGTTGAGGTTCATCACGATGAAGATATGAAGATACTCTTCTCCACCATCTGTGGTCTATGTTGTTTGGGTGGTTTCTCTCTTCTGCTACGGATTCTTCTGTTAATTCACTGTTGTACTGATCTAGTTTGCTCCATATGTTGGTTGCCAGTCTGTATAATCTTTGATTAATTGGTTCTACTTTGTATTTTTTGTGTATTTGTTCTATATTCAGACAGTCATCTTCTTGATTGTTTCTCACTGCGGACCTTAGTATCTTATTTTGGAATTTTTGTAATGCACTTATATTGGAAGTCGATGCTAAACACGTGGGTATTGGTGGATATTCCATTATTGGTCTGATTAGGCTTTTGTAGAAATGGATTTTGATATTTGTGTTCATATTCCTAAATCGTTTTAGCTTTGTATTTTGTGTTCTTGCTATTCTTAGCCTTTCTCTCACATGTCTTGATATTCCTCTTTGTCCGAATTGCATTCCTAGTATTCTTGTGCTTTTACTAAAATTCATCGGTTGTTGGTCTAACATTATTTGTGCAGGTTTGTAAGCAGACACTGATACTAGTTGGAATTTAGATTTATTTGTCTTTATCTTCCACTTCTTTTCAAACTGATTTATTCTTTCAATTTGGTTCATTGTTTTTTGTGCTACTTGTCTTTTCAAAGTTGGATCCCTTGTTCGAGTGCGTTTTTCTGGGTGTATAATTATTTGAGTTATATCATCTGCAAAGCAGACATCAGTACAGTACTCTGGTGGTGAAGTCATATCTGATGTATATAATATGAATAGTGTTGGACTGAGTACAGATCCTTGTGGGACTCCACTTTGTAACGGGAATGGATTCCCTATGTAATTTTGTGACTTGATTGCTGCTGTTCGATCTTTGATGAAGTTGCATAGTATTTTCTCAAAAATGTCTGGAAGGTTGAGATGTAATATTTTGTATTGAAGTCCTTGTATCCATACTTTGTCAAATGCCTTTGTTATATCTCTACATACTAGGTTACATAGGTACCTTCTTCTTTGTGATAGTGCAATACTCTCATATATTGTTGCTATTGCAATCTGGGTCCCTCTTCCTTTTCTAAATCCATATTGATTATTATTGTGTAGCTGATTACCTTCTAGGAACAACACTAATCTGTTGTTAATTATTTTTTCAAATATTTTGCCCGGTACTTCTAGTAATGATATTGGTCTATAATTCTCTACCTGACTAGTATCTTTTCCTGGTTTGGGTATCAAAATCATTATTGCATTCTTGAATATAATTGGAAAATATCCCATTGAGAGGGCCCAGTTGTATATTTCTCTTAATTTTTCGAAAGCAATGTCTGGTAAATTTTGAATTATGACCTTGTTAATTCCACTCTTTCCTGGTGCTTTGTCTTTAAAATTTTTAATTATTATTTTGATTTCCCATAACTCTATTTTCCTTGTTAATGGGCAGTCTTCATTGAGTCTGCTAATATCAGCTGCATGATGCGGATTTGCTCTGTTTCTATGTTGTTCAATGAATTCGTTGACTATTGTCTCATGTTGGTTGTCGAAATTTTGGTTATCCTCCTGCGTTATCTGGAATATTTCCTGCCAGTAGGCCTTGTGCAGTACTTCCTTCTCTTTGTCATCATATATTTTCTCATTCCCATGCTTTATGTATGGCGAAGTATTAGTTTTGCTTCCCATCAGTCTTGCAACGGAGTTCCAAAATTGTTTTGGGTTATTGTACTGTATTTCTGTGTTTTTTATTAGGTCTTCCCAATTTTGATGATATAATCTTGAGTTTTCTTGTACTAACTGTTCTTGTAATGACACATATCTTCTCATTAATATGTTGTTCCACCCTGTTATAAGTACTGTGTTTTGGATGTTGTTGTAGTGCCATTGTATCAATTTCAACTTATCACTACTAATAGGATGTGGAAGTGTGGTGTATTTAGTTATGGGTATATGATTTTTTATTGCTTCCTCTATATTTTTGTACCATTCTTCAAGCTCGCCATCTACTATTTCTTTTGTTATTTCTATTTCATTTGAATTTATTGTTAGTTGTCTACTTATTCTTTCTTCTATTTCATTTTTGAAGCTTTCCCAACTTGCTCTTTTTATATTTGGTATTTCTAAGGATGGAATCATTATTGGATTGGTTGACAGTGTAATTACCATTGGTATATGATCGGAGGAGGTTGCTGGTCCTCTTGTAACGGCAATATTGAGGTGAATTTTATTATTTCCCAATATGATATCTGGCTTTCCTTTTCTGTTATTTGCTACAAAGGTATTGAAATCAGGTCCTAAGTGTATGATATATTTTTTATTTATTAATCTGACTATTTCTTGTCCTGTGTAATTAGATTGCCTATATCCAAATATTTGGTGTCTGGCATTTAGATCGGCAATGAGGTAGGTTGGTTCTCTCCTGTTCATTAACTTCATGACATCCGGAAGTGGGAAATAATGTCTTCTTGGCGGCTTATAAGCTGTGGCGATCACTATTGGTCCTTTGTTAGTTTGAATTTGGACTGCTAAAAAGTCGTCTTGGAAATCGTCTATTATCTTATGTCTAATATTACTCTTGATTGCTATTGCAATTCCTGCAAAGGGTTCATCAGCAAAGTTTTGCGTATATGTATTATATCCAAACATTTTCAGAGTTTCATTTCGTTTCATACCATGTTCATTGATTAATATTATGTCAGGGTCTTCTTCTCTATATATATTGTATAATTCAAATTTCTTTGTTTTCCAGGATTTGACGTTGTGCTGAATTATTTTAATTCTTCGTAGAGTTGGGTCCATTCGAGTTACAGTGGTCTAGTAATTTTGTTCTTTTTCTTTCACTTTTCCGTTTTCTGGTGTTATTGGCTACTGGCGTAGTACTTTTTGATGCTGAAGTTGATCCCTGTGGATTTTGTAAGATGGGAGAGTTGGAGAAACCTGAGAAGCTTGGTAGTGAGGCTTGTATTTCTTCTGTTAATTGATGCTGCGTTTCTTGCAAATTACTTATGCGTCCTGAGGGATGGATTGGTGAGTTCGAGTCCGAACTGGGCTCAATTCCGAGTGTAAAGTCTTCTTCTGATGAGTCGTCTTCTGAGCTCTCTGCTGTGTTTTCTTCATATTGTGTGCAGTCTTGCATATCTTGTTGTATATCCTGAGTTGCTTGTAAATCTTCTGCTTTGCTTGTATGGTTTTCTTGTCTTTTATTCCTTTCCATGGTGCTTGCTATCATGTTTATTGTTTCTTTAGAGAAGTGTATTGTAGGTAAAGTGTTATCTGCTAATATGCTGTTTATTACTGAGGGGTAGAATCCTTCTTGGCGCAGCCCCAGTTTTATTGCTAAATTTGTTATTATCGTGATTCTTGTCTCTTCTTGTATTCTACTTATATTATTTTGGATGTTATTTGCATTAGCCTGGCAATTTCCTGTATTAGTGGCTGTCACTTTGGCGTAACTTGTACGGTTGCTTGTAGTGGATGTTGCATTTCTGTTTGCTTTGATCTCTTGAATTTTTCTTTTTATTAGGGCCTTTCTCACTGGGCATTTCGCTGCTAAAGTTCTATGTTGTTGATTGCAGTTAACACATTTTTTCGTATTTTCTTTACATTCTCTGTATGTATGATCATGTGATGAACATTCAGAGCATATTTTATAGTTATTATCTTTAGGGCATTCCTTAAGCAGATGCTCATAAGAGTAGCATCTGTAGCAAAATGACAAATTTACAAATATATCCTCTTCAATGTGTTCACTTGGAATGTATTGGTAGGCTACAAATAATCCTCTTTCTATGGCTCTCTTTGCCATCTTCGGTGTTTCAAACTTTATTTTCATGGTGTGGGAATTGTTTTGGATTTTTCCACCTCATCCACTGCAGCCCATTCGTTTTTCCTCTCGATACTGTCTTTAAGGTCGTCTTCTCCGTATTCTACCGTTGTAGCGTCTAGGTATTTTGCTACTATAGTTTTCATGGAATTATATTCTGGGGGGTCTATTACCTCAAACTTTTCATTTGCAAAAACTGTCCTGTTCTCTGAATTAAGAATCTTTTCTGAGTCATCTTCGTGAACATTGACAAGAAATGCTGTGTTGGCGTGGATTACTCTTTGGACTCTAGCCTGGATGGCGCCTATACACTGCCATAACTTGAGCCGTCTACTTGGCTCGTCATGCGGTTTAGGACTATTGTCTTGTATCTTAATCTTCATTTTGAATCATGTTATTTACTACTTTCTTGAAGTTTTGCCACAAAGAAGGGTGACACATAAGCCTAGCTATGCTGGCACTGAAATAAGAGGCCAGAACGATGCCGAAGACCTAGAATCGAGGAAAGATTTTGAAAAACCTCACGGGCTACTTTCCTCGGATAATAGGCAGTCATGAGAACACGTCTTACCCCTGCGGTTGCCGGAGGCAGACTGTGTGCCCCTATAGAAATTGGCGAAAAGGACTCCTAGGGGAGAACCCATCGCCACCTCATCGATCTTCGCCAATTTCTATATGGGCACTGTGGAGCAAAGGGTACTCAGAGACATAGACCAGCCAAGGCTGTATGTGCGCTACATCGATGATACCTTCGTCAGCTCCAATTTGCAAGAGGAGATCGAGAACCTGAGGCGTGCTTTCCATAACCAGAGCTGGCTCAGTTTCACCATTGAACATAGCCAAAATCGCTACCTCCCCTTCCTTGACGTCCTTGTGGAGCAGAGAGAGGCCTCTTTGTGTACGAAGGTCTACACGAAGCAGACGAACCTGGGCATATGTGTGAATTGGGCAAGCAAGTGCACCAAGAGGTATAAGCGCTCCACCATCAGCGCCTACGTCAAGAGGGCCCTCTCGCACTGCTCCTCCT
>JANJGK010000041.1:2598414-2620914 GCA_039081455.1 Macrobrachium rosenbergii
CTCAGGGATGCCCTAACCATCCGTTCATTTTGAACACCCTCAAGTCCTCCAAAATGCTCTTAACTGTTCACTAAGAACACCCTACATCCTCCAAGATGCCCTAACTATCCCATTCATTCCAAAACACCCTCAAGTCCTCCAAGGTGCCCTTAACCGCTCATTGAGAACACCCTACACCCTCCGAGGTGCCCTAAAAACTGTTCATCACACATCCTTCGAGACACGCTAAACCGTTCACTCCGAACACCCTATGTCTTCTGGGACCCACCCAATTCATTCATTCAGAACACCCTACATCCACCAAGACGCCCTAGATCGTTCATTACGTCTTTTGAGACATCCTTGGGTCTTTAGTCCTATGAAATTCGCTCCCCACGAGCTAGAACCTTGAGTCCTGTACAGACCTACTGAATCCATTCCATTTGCTTATTAGTGGTCCCATTACAGAATCCTACAGCATGTCCTAGGACTTTATTATTATTCCCAAGGGCCATGCCCCACACCACACCACCTCAAAGATGTCTAAAGCAGCCAGAACCAGAAAAATTACAAGCTCAAATTCTACATGGAGGCTGGGAAGGACTTCAACCTGATGGGCCAAGCCCTGAGGGATTGGGTCCAAGAAAGGCTGAATGAGGCCAAGGAAGAAAGGAGAAAGAAGAGACAGGAAAAGGAGAAAGAAAGGATAGTGCAAGAGAAATGGGAAGAGGTAGAGAGACAGGAGAAGGAGAAAGAAAGGATAGCACAGAGAAATGGGAGGAGGCAGAGAGACAGGTGTAAAAAGAGTAACTTGTCAGATGAGTTATTGTGCCTGTAGCCATTCCAACGCAACCAGGGTGTGAATGTCAACTGGATGGGGGAGCTGTCAAGAGGTAAACCTTGCACATGCCACCTCATCCTCCAAGTACAAATGTAATGTAACTTGCAATGAGAATAATTTAATTTTTCTTGAACTGAGGATAATTTATTGCTTTCATTTTAAAGTTAGGTGTGGGTGGAATTTTACCCCTAATTTATCTCCTCACCACTACCCCATGTGAGAAACCCATTAATTCTTCTTTACGCTAGTGGATGCCAAAAGTCCTTGATTTCATGTGCTGAATCATCCAGAGAACGATAATCCCGCCCTAGGCAGACAAAGCCGGCAGAGGAAGAAGGCCAAAAGAGAGAGCAGTGCCGCACATAGCAATGTACCATGTGCTTGGTACCAACTTGAACACCTGGCTGTATGACCGCATGCCCCACATGTGGGTCGTAAAGAAAACAGGACACTAATCCATACAAGGGCTTAAAAGGACAAGTGAAGGCCTGATCTTCCTCAGAAGACATCGGAACTATCCCACGCCACTTGGTCCTTCACTCGGCTCCTTAAGCTGTCCCCTTGCAATCACGCATGGCTGTCCTTGAGCCTGCAGTGTCCTTTTGTAGTGAAGCCCCTGAATGCTACCCTCCAATATCAGCTCCCCCCCCCCCCCCCCCCCCGCCCCCAACCCGCCCCTGCAGATTAGGAAGCCATCTCCTGATGAAGGTAATGTACCGAGATCAAGGTTCTTAAGTCAGTCACTCATCTATCAGCCTTCTGCTATTTTTCCGCTTCCTTTCTAAAGGCGATTAACCCACAGTGCGACCTGTATTACTTTAAATTGCGTTAACATAACGATGGCTGATAGTTAAGTGAATTATGTGTTAATTGCTTGGAATTAGAGTCACCAGAATCAAGGCCCTTTTTAGGCACCTTCTGTGCACTCCCTTGATTCCCTGATTATGCTCCCAATACACCTATGTAACAACGTGTATTCTAATTACAGATAGGTGTTACCTGATGTGGATCTGAGCATCATCTTGTGTGCGCAGTGGTATAACCTCTGCTTTCCCCCCCCCCCCCTTTGAAGTGGGCCTTCTGAGTTATGTCAGGGGAAAATACCCTAGTTGTTTGTTACTCCCTTGGAATGGTAGGAACCTGTTTGCCCGTCCAGATTTATGCTTCCTTTTCTTCTGATATGAAATTATTGTAAATATACCCATGTCAGTGAAAAAAATAAGTGTTTACCTGAAACTTTCGCCGTCTGAAGCACGCCTTCAGCCTACACCTTTGCATACATTTACTGGAATCGGCCTAAGAGCCCAGATATAGTCAGTTTTCAAGGTAAGTTCCCGCTGCACTCAACCATAAACATATCAATGCGTGTGTGTATGTATGTATATATATATATATATATATATATATATATATATATATATATATATATATATATATATATATATATATATATATATATATATACATACATATGTATATATATCATTATTATGATTAGTTTTTTGTAAAAGTTGAAATAAGACTTTGGATGTTATTCAGAACATTAACCCTATTCATATGGAAGAAGTCCACAGGGGCCGTTGACTTAAAATTCATGCTCCGACAGACATAGTGTTCATTTGAAGAAGTAACAAAAGCTAATAGGAAATACAGAAAGAAGAGGTAAGTTAAATAGCAAGGTAAGGTGGTTATGATATTATTACACGCCAACAATCTAATAAACAGAATAATTTCTTTCATTTGTTTGGTAAATCATTGATAAATGTTTTTTGCTATGACATATGGAAGTATTTTATCAAGGAACCCAGCAGTCACACACACACACACACACACACACACACACACACACACACACACACACACACACACATATATATATATATATATATATATATATATATATATATATATATATATATATATATATATATATATATGTACACACACACACACACACACACACACACATATATATATATATATATATATATATATATATATATATATATATATATATATATATATATATATATATATATATATATATATATATATATATATATATATATATATATATATATATATATATATATATATATATATATATATATATATATATATATATATATATATATATATATATATATATATATATATATATATATATATATATATATATATATATATATATATATATATTACTTTATTAATGAATAAGCAATGTACAGTGAAGTCCACGTAGTCTGGAAATGTCCATGTAGGGAAATCAGAGCCAACTTGAACTACCCTTTGTATATTTCTGTTTGGACTCCTTTATGCTTCCATGACGTTTTAAAAGTCCGCAGCACAGTCCGTACCCCACTCATGACAACCAACTGTACTGGAATTATGACTTCCTAATGTCGATTCAGAGACAAATAATTTTTTAAAGGAACTCCCATTTTCCCTAGTTTAGCATTTATCAAAGTTTTTTGCCATATACCGCAATATATTCTATACAGACTTCTTTTTTCAACACACTATTGCACTGGAGTACAGTACCAGATCCTTAGTTTCTTTTGTTTGGATTGCAAAGGAAACTTTTGGAGTTTTTTTTTTTTTTTTTACTAATTGGCGGTGAAAATTATTGTTAACTTGAAGCACCTTTTATTCCTGTCATTAGCGGAGTTTAGACACTTGATTAGACAGCCTCATGGATTATATAGGATGGCAAGGTTTTTTGAGTCAACTCAAGACTAAACTACAAATGGTTTCAGTACTCTGAGCCAAGATGCACTTTAAAATTCAATTTTGAGCCTCAGATTAGCAGCCCCAGAAAGTAAACTTCCATTTGATAGCAGGAGGAATAAAAATATATAGTATCTCAAGAAAAATTAGACGTTCGTATTTCTATAATGTTTTAATAGTGCGGAATTGACTGTTAATATGGTGTACCCCTTACGATTGTTCGAATATGCGGTATCCACAGAACTGCCGTGATAGCATGGGACCAGGATACGAAGCGTACTGTAAGTAGGAAAGAATGGACAGAATAAAGAATAGCATATGGCATGTCCAATGCTTGTGTATATTTAGTTCTATAAAAAGCTTTTAAAAGAAGTTTCTAAGTTTTCATAAATTTCCGGTAATTAAATTGTATTTTTTTCCATTATTTCAATTTTATCAAGGAATCAGGAAGTACAAAAATGGTCAAATAATCCGTGAACAAAAACAGAGAATGGATTTGTCTCTCCTTTAAATGATCCTTGGAGGCCTTCATGGTGACGTCAACAACAACTAGCCTCGGTGGAAACACCCCATGCGCCGTTCAGTTCTAGCTTTGGTATCACCACAGCTCCGAAGTTGCCATAGTGTAGTTTAACGACTGGTCGATTCATGGACGATTTCCTGGTTAGTTTGCTGTATAACATTTTATATATGTGCGTGGAACTTTCATGTGGCGTACGGTGATGTTCAGGGAGGCCTGCGTGTAGTCAATGGGAAGTAACCGTCTCGGCTGACGCTAAGTTTGAGCCCTGTTTGTTTTATCTGGGGCAGTTTCAATTGAGAATTTATGATTTTGTGTTAGTTAGCATCTGAGTTTATAGCTTTAAATAATTTAGCTTATAATACTTTATTTAATGTCTAAAAGTCCGGATTTTACTTAAGATTTTAGTTAAACGCGTCAGTCAAACTTCGTTTAAACATGCGGTATTTAAAGTTTTTTAGTGTTTAGCCTTATTTGTGTGCACTTTCTTTTAACTAGGCTAGCCAAGCTTAACTATCTTCCCAACATTCTTTGCATGTTACTACTTTTCTTGTCATTCGTGGAGTACACTGAATACTTGTCTTTGAAGTTTTTAATTACAATTTTTATAATGTGGTCTAGTAAACTTTAGTAGTCGGGTAGGTGTGATCATTAAAGATTCCATTAATTTGTTTTTATATTGACCTAGGGTCATGTATTTCTGGACTACATATTGAATCTTTTTCAGGATGAGGTTAATTCATGAAGAATTTCTCGTTCAGTATTGTGGACTTCATTATCTTTCAACTAGAGACTTCTAATATTCCACGTAGGTTAGTTTTCTAGTCTTAGAAATGGTAATTTTTTGCGATTTTTTTTTTTTGGTAGAAGCATTGCTCTTTAAGGTTTATATTCCTTTATTAAATTCTTAATAATTAAACTTATACTTGGTCATGCTTGGCTATAGTGTTATTTTAATCACTTGAAACTACTTCCAAGTGCGCTAGCGAATCCAACCTTTATGAAACCAGGGTAACTTACCAAACTTTTCTTGCAAGGAATAAGACATTTAAGTCAGAGTCCTGAGGCCAGTTTTACTTCCATATGAAAGTAACGGAAAACTGGAATGCTTTACTCTTCAAGGCTAGTTCATTTAAGCTGAGGTGGGGCATATTAAGTGTTTTACGAACTATCCAAACTACTTTTTTTTTACCTCCAACCCTTCCATGCCATGTACAATAGGTCTTATGATCTATGGGCAGGTGTATGGGAGGTTCAGACAACCAACAAATTAATTCATTTTCATTTTCAGGTAATAAGTGCATTAGTTAGCCATTTTTAGAAGTTAACATGCCTGTATTGAGCTACTGTTAAGATTTTTTCTGCCTTAAAAGATTTAAAATGCAACGTAACTGCATATCTTTAAACTCTTAAGTTAAATGTTTTTACTTTAATAAATTTTTTTATTTTAGACAAGTTGTTTCTAAAGTACACCAATAACATATTGTAGTTTTAAGTTTAGTTAATTTTTTAAGAATGTTATAAGAAATTAGTATTTATTTTTTATATTGTATAGATTTATAATTTGATTTGTTTTTTGTTCAGCAGCAGTTAAATTCTAGTTTCCAATCTTTACTACATGGATGTTAACTTATAAAAATCTTTTCAGGAAAAATTGACGTAACTTTATGCTATTGCATTTATTTTAAAAAATATTCATTTTAATAATTTTTATTGTATAGATTCAACTTTAGTTTATTTTGAAACATATAAAATGTAACATAAAAGTATAGCTTTAATTGTTTGAGTTGGATGATTTGTCAATAGTTCAAAATAATTTGTCAGTAGTTTAAAGATTATAAGTTTATCGGATTAGATTAGTGCTAATAATACAATACAATACTGATACGATATAAAACCCATATTTACCAAAGTAGACTGGATCTGCTTCAGCAAAATCAGTTACTGATATCTGAGAAACCTAGTACTGTACCAGATTTATAATAGTTATATTTACTTAGCATCGTGGCAATTTCCGGAAGCTCTGACCGCAGTCATTGTAAGCTGTTTATCTGTCAAGTAAATTAAGATTTAGATCTAAATTGAAGGCTTTTGTTTATGGTATTTAACATTGACTACCTAATTAATTAAATCTTTCTTGTAATGTTCATTCCATACACTTTTGTTATGCAGCATGTTCTCTCATTTTCATTGTGCTAGTCAAGAACGTGTGTTTGCTGCTGTTACTCCATATTAGTTTTTGTACAGAGAGATGACAATAGAGTCTGTCATTACTGGCTGCTCTACTTCATGCCACATATTAAGTTTCATTTAATGGTTCACGTGTGTAATTAATTATTCGAAATTTTAATAAAATCAAATGATGCATATGTTCTTTGATGCATTTATTAATGTGAACATTCTTACCTTTACTTGTGGCGCCAGATTTAGTAGTCATAAATCAATCAATCAATCTTATCTTTACCAATAGCAGTTACTGCTAAGAAGTCTGAATGAAATATTTAGAAAGTTTAATCTGCGTTATTGCGAATTTTAAGCTCAGAAAATGACTTATGTACTACTTGGCAATATTATTTGAAAAAGAAATTGTATAACTTTATTTTAAATACCTGAGCAAGATATTTTACAGCATGAAAGTAGTGACGACTGAACATTTTGAATGATTAAAGAAAGCAAAGTTATTGGATGGGAGTCGTGATTTGAAACAGTTTTATTTATAGCTGTTATACAAAGCCGATAGTTTATATTAACCTAAAGGGAGGGGTAAAACATAGGTAATAAAAAGTAGATTACTATTTACAGGCATTAGGGATCAACAGTACCGAATACTTACCATGAATTACTTCACATTTAATGGGAGTGTACCATTCTAAGTTTTTGACATTTAAACATGTGAGAGGCTTGACTCGAATTGATAAAAATTTCATAAACAAATGTACGAGTTTCCGACTTGTTTGAATAGTGTTTAAAGTGATTGCAGACTATACATTTAAAATTTAAAATATTGCAGCCTCAGAAACGTATGTGTCCTAGTTTCCAATAAATATTTCCTAAAGGATAACTTCAGCAGTCCATACAGAATGACGGATATAAAGGTTCTTTTACCCCACCATTAATTTTTGAGGCTTTAAGTATTACTACGAATGGCATCTCTCTCTCTCTCTCTCTCTCTCTCTCTCTCTCTCTCTCTCTCTCTCTCTCTCTCTCTCTCTCTCTCTCTGCTAAATGTAGTGCATATACCATTCGTAAAAATCCTTTTATCGAACAGATCGAGTATCTGCTCCGTAAGTCTATAAAGCTGGTGTAAATAAATGGAACCCTAAGCCCACAAGCATTAAAAGAAATTGGGACACTGATAAAGCATCCAGGGTTGTCTTCACTGTGGCTAAGCCAAGTACACCCTCTCCTGCCAGTGATTCATTACTATCCTTTAACTACCACCTTTTAACAAATGGCTGGCGTTGTGGAACAATGACTTTGATAATAATAAAATGAAACATTAAAACAAGTACTGGATTGTGGCGGTGGTCAGTGTCATCACGTAGCACTAGTGATCACACCAATTTATGACCGTATATTCTTCAACTGAGAGGATACATCTAGCCAAAAACGGTAGTAATTACTGCTATAACTACTGTGTCAACGACTCCAAGTATGACTACCCTTGCTGCGCTTGTTGTGGCGTCTAACGCACCTGCCTACAGAGTAGTACATGCCCAACAATGAATTAATGAATGAATTTATTTAACCTCCGTTGAATTTTATTCTAAAACGGAGATGAAGGGACTGGAGGAGATATAGACGGGAATTTACGGGGCAGACCCAAGTGCGCTTGTAGTGATGATGTTGATGTATGTGTTTGCAATCTTTTTTTTTTTTTTTTGCTAATGCCATTTTCGACATCGTGTTGATATCTTGTAATGAACATTAGGTATAATCATTATCCATAACAGACATCCCAGTAATTCATGATTCAGTCCATTCTGATAAAGATGTATTTTTATATCTAACCGTGAAAGGCATCAAGCCTAACCACAAAGGTGCTCCAGTCATTTCTCATGACTCCCTTCCTCAGATCAAAGGCCGTTCGTACAGACACTAACAACTGCTAGCAATGGCACCTATTCACATGGGCACTTTTCTTTGCAGTGTTTCACCAAAGGGGGATAGTGCCGTCAGTGTACCTCATGCGGTGCACTGTAGGCATTACTTAAGGTTCTTTGCAGCATCCCTTCGGTCCCTAGCTGCAACCTCTTTCATTGATTTGTCTGTACCTCCTTTCATATTCTGTTTCTTCCATCTTTACTTTCCACCTTCTCCTAACAATTGTTTCATACCACAACTGCAAGGTTCCCCTCCCCCCCCAACCCCCGTTACACCTTTCAAACCTTTTTACTGTCAATTCCCGTTTCAGTACTGAATTACCTCATAGGTCCCAGCGTTTGGCCTCTGGCCTAAATTCTATATTCTATTCTATTAGTATTTTGTAACCTTTTTGCTATTTTTCAACTCCCTGATATTCAAATGCTTCTCATTTTGTCCCCCCAGATTTTGTTTTGCGATTTTTTAATTCACATATTCCTATAAGTGATTTAAATTCAATTTCTACGCTAATGTGACGTTAATTTCAACTGCCCGTTTAAGCCTGGAAAAGCAGTATGTTATTCTGAGAGAGAGAGAGAGAGAGAGAGAGAGAGAGAGAGAGAGAGAGAGAGAGAGAGAGAGCACTCGCGAAAAAACAAGTTGATTTAGGGTCCGATGTGTGCAAGTCACGCTCTGCTTGGGTACTGGTGTGGTAAATCCTACGACAGTACTGACTGTAGCACCACAGAGATTTTATCATCGCACAGCATATTCATAAGGACAACATACAAAATTAAGATAAGGTGGTAAGGCTGAAGCGTTCTCTTACATCCAATAAAGCAGTTATAACTTAACAACCAGACGAGTGGTAGAGAACATTGTACCATTCAAAAGGTTTATCCCACTATTTTTTGCGGTATTTACGGCCAAATAAGCACTCGATGGCCAAATGTTATATAGGATTTACAGCCAAATAAGCTCTTGATGGCCAAATGTTATATAAGCATCTTTTTCCTCTGATTTAAAGTTCCTCATCCTACTGACTTCTCAAAAAATTTCGACCATTACTCCACCGGCATGTTTGGCAAAGTAGTAGTATTTTTCTCCACGACTGAAGAGACTGTTAATTGTATAAATTCTTAATAGATTTCCGACAACGTTGCACTTTTTGATTAATGACCTAACAGCATATTTGTCTCGCTGTAGAAACTGACAAGAAAAATGTTGAAAAAAAATCGGCGGAATAAGATTTGCATGTGTAATTATACAAAGTTATTTTTCATTGATAGAAATTTCACAAATGATTGCTAATAATAAACGTTTTTGTTAGTAGCCAAAGTAAACCTGTAAAAAAACCCTGAATCATGGAAGTCATTTATCTCACTGAAAATATTGTAGGGATATAAATTTAACCAAATATAATAGGCTTGTTAATATGTGAATTGTATTATCTTTTAATGTTTATTGTACATTGGCTTCTCATCGAATGCAAGTATAGCGTCAAGATTTTGTTGGAAGCGTTGTAGGGACCTACGTGGACCCCACACCTGTCCCCTCACCTGGTTCGCTAATCTCCTCACAACATCATCTCCACGCACAAAATGTGCCAACACAAGAAACACAGCATGCGTCACGCATCTTTTATACACATATCTTCTTTCATATTATTGTCAGATCAAATGTATTATTGTCACCGTGTGCTTTATAATGTCAGCATTTCAGCCTTATGTACCATAGCTTTAGTCATACTTTGAATATAAATTTTTCTGTATATATTCATCTGCCAACAAACACAAATGATTGTGTGGTGACCTCTATTTTCATTCACCTGGTGTCAGGCGCTACATTTCTGCTTGCAAGAGTTATTAACCTGTCTGTTTGTTGCATAAATAAATTGGTAAGTTTGTAGACACTGACTCCCATTCACGCCTTCTCTACATTGGTGACAACAGAGATGACCGTCTCGGCCAACTTTAATGACGCCAGCTTCTCCAGTGAGACCATCACTGCCATCACCATATGTCTACCTCCATTCATGCCTCACAACCAAGAAGCTTGGTTCTTCAGGCCAGAAACATTCTTCTGATTGAAGAAAATACCCTCCTCAACATGTGAAGCAGACGGCGCCATCAAATTCCTGCCAGACGACGTTTTTGAGCAAATCGCAGGATGGCTCACAGACCTTCAAACCCCTGTCACCTACAAATTGCTGAAGGACCAGCTCAGGTCATCCTACAGCATGCCACCTGCCCTCACAGCCAAGAAATTCCTCAACTTTGTGGCGGCACCCATTGGAGATGAGTGGCCATCACATGTCTACAAAGAGTTGCAGTGGCTCATCATGCTGCCCACCACAGATGGCCAACCTGAATCGTCCCTAGACCTTGTGAGAGAAGTACTGCTCACAAGATTACCCCACCAAACAGCGGCGGCCATGCCCAATGCCTCCACCATACCAGTCGAGGAATTCCTGAAGTTGGTTGGTGCAGTGCACATGGCTCACAAGATGGCAGAGCCCACACAGCCACCAACAGCTGCAGCACCACCATGAAGGGCCCAACAGTCAACCGAAATGGAATTTGACAGCGAACCAGGGGACCAGCCGCCCCCATCCACAAACAAATCTTCCCCAAGCAATTCATCGAGGCAAAGGCCAGACAGAAGAAAGACGAACCACCAGAGGGGATGTGCTGCTTACACTGGAGATTCAAGAAGAAGGCCCGCAAATGTGACAAAGGCTGTGAGTAGGCCAGCTGCCTCATAAGAGGAACTGCACCTGCCCACCACTGTCTTTCTCCCAGGTGCAAAAGTGGAGACTCCATTTTCTTCATCAGGGACAAAAGGCCAGACACAGAATTCCTTGTTGACACCAGAGCATGACTCAACCCCGCTCCACCTACCAACCTCCACGTATCCACCGCCAGTGGAGCACCACTCACAATGTACGGGAGGTGGGATATGAACATGTCATTCAATTGAAAAGACTACAGTTGGAAATTCGTCATGGCAGATGCAATGATAGTACTGTTGGGAGCAAACTTCCTAACAGCGCACAACCTGCTATTGGACATAGCATCAAAACAACTAACCTTGAGAACAACTTTGGCAGCATCTCGTCAACAGCCAAGCAGATGATTCGCCACCACAGGTCACTGCAGCAGCAGAGACAACAAATATACCCCATCGCAGCAGCCGCCCCATCGCAGCAGCCACCCCATCACAGCAGCCGCCCCACCACCAGAAATACAACAACTGCTACAAGACTACCAAGAAGTCTTCCAAGAAAACCTGCAGCATGACCAACCAAACCAGCAAAACACAACATCCAGCAGCATATAGAAACCGAAGGCCCCCAATCCACTCACATTTCAGACACTTAGCTCTTGAGAAGCTTGCCTATGCCAAACAAGTGTCCAGGAATGTAGAATACAGGGATATGCCAAAAGCCCCCAGCCCATGGGCATCCCCCTCTTCATGGTACCAAAACCTGATGGAACATGGCACCCGTGCAGAGACTACCAGTAACTAAATGTCAAAGTAAAGCCAGATAGATACCCATTGCCGAACATAGCAGACATGACCAACCAGATGAATGGTGCAAAGATCTTCACTAAAATAGACCAGCCAAAGAAATACTTCTAAGTTCCAGTAGCGATGAAAGATATAGAGAAAACCACAATCATCACCCACTTCAGCACCTACACATTCAAATACAACTGCTTCAACCTTCACAACACGGGGCAACCTTCCAAAGACTGATGGACAAACTGCTTAGCAACATTCCATGCTGAGTGGTCTATATCAGTGATACCCTCATATTTAGCCCCAACCTCAAGCAGCATCTTAAAGACATAAAAAAGCACTATAAATACTAAAAGAAAACAACTGGTAGTAAGGGAAGACAACTTCAAATGGGCAAAGAAAATGGTGGAATTCCTGGGACATCAAGTAATCCCAGAGGGCATTAAACCCCTACCAGAGAAATTAAAAGCAATCACAGACTTCCCAAAACCAGCAACAATTAAAGCAGTACAAGAATTTTCAGGACTAATCAACTGTTACCATAGCTTCACCCCTCAGATTGCTAAAGTTATGAGCACAATATATCAATGCCTACAAGGAAAACAAAAACAGTTAAATTGGTCAGAAAATCAAGATAATGCATTTCTTTTAGCAAAAAAAGCATTAACCTCTGCAACCACATTAATTTTTCCTCTACCCCATATGTCCCTCACGTTGACAACAGATGCAAGTAACTTGGCAATGGGTGTTGTACTAGAGCAGGACACAGATGATGGTCGTCGTCTGCCAGCATTCTTCAGCAAGAAGCTAACAACAATGGGACAGAAATACTCCACTTTCGACAGAGAGCTTCTAAAAGTCTACAAAGCCGTCCACCACTTCCGCAAGATGCTCGAGGGACGGCAGTTTATCATGGAAACACCATCAACCCTTAGTGCATGCCTTCACTAAGTCAGCAGATGCATGGTCAACACGGCAACAGCAGCACCTGTCAACAATAGCTGAACACTACTGTGCCATCAAATATTTGAAGGGTTCAGCAAACACCATGGCAGACGCACTATCAAGAAACTACGTCAACACCATCCAATTTGGGATAGTCTATACCAAAATAGCAGAAGCACAAAAAGACAATGTGGACCTACAGTGACGGTAGCGGGACAACCCCACCCTTATATGGAGTGACCTGTCAATCAACAGTGGAGAGACAACCACTGCCTGCAAGATGAATACAGGACACCCTCACCTCCTACCTGCCAGAGGGCATCAGAAGAAAAACCTTCACACTTGCCCACAACCTGTCCCATCCATCAGCCATCAGGCCAGTCAACTGCCTGAGTCATAGCAGAGCGGTACTTCTGGTGAGAAATGAAAAAGGTCATAAAAAAATGGACAAGAGAATGCATCCCGTGTCAGATTTTAAAAATCACAAGACACGTAGAGAATGGAATAGGAGAGTTCTAAACAACACAACTCTGACTTACCCACATCCATTTTGACATGGTGGGACCCCTACCCACCTCCGAGGGGTACAGATACCTGTTCACCATCATCAAAAGAAATACCAGGTGGCTTGAAGCAAAACTGATATTGCAACAGACTGCAGAAAGCTGTGTGAAAGCCCTCATCGGATGGGTCAGCAGGCGCGGAGTCCCGCAGATCATAATGAGCGACAGGGGAGCCAACTTCACATCTACCCTGTGGAACACCCTCACAGACAGTTTGGGGACAGAGATAAAACACAGGGTGGCCTACCATCCAGAAGTTAATGGCATCATCGAAAGGGTACACTGATCGTTGAAAGCATCACTCACCGCCAGAAGTCAAGGTGGGAGCTGGAGAAAGGAGTTACTGTGGGTCTTCCTGGGCCTAAGAACAACACTGCACGCAGCATTCAATGCATCTCCAGCATAAGTCCTATACGGCCAAGCACTAACATTGCCAGCAGATGTCTTTCAAGATCAAATGAGAACAACATCCCCATCCAGCACCCGAAAAGTGGTAGAACGGATAATGCCAGCCAAGACAACCTACCACTTGACCAGAGAAGTGTACGTCCCCAGAGAACTGCAGAATACAAAATATGTATTCATCCTGAGACGACACAAGGCCTACAAGGTGACAGTAGATGGCAGGGTGGCATGGGTATCTATTGACCTAAAACCAGCTTACAGCATGCGGATGCAAGAAACAACATACGTCATGCATCTTTTATACACAAATCTTCTTTTATATCATTGTGAGATCAAATGTATTATTGTCATCATACACATTACAATGCCAGCATTTCAGCCATATGTACCATAGCTTCAGTCATACCTTGTATATCAATTTATATGTATATATTCATCTTTTAACAAGCACAAATGATTGTGTGGTGACAAGTTTTCCTTCGCCTGGTGTCAGGTGCTACATTTCCCCTCTCAAGAGTTATTGACCTGTCTGTTTGTGGTCTGAATACAGGGTCGATACAGGGTCTTTGGTTAATCATATCAGTCTTTGTTGATTACTAGTTTAAGATTAGGCAGCCCTTTGTGCTTTTCTTGGTCTGTTTTCAATTAATTAGCCAGACCTGTTTTCTGAATTGCCAGCAGTGACATTGCTGGTATTACATTTTGCTTTAAATAGCTAGTCATTGCTGAATGAAACGACAAGTTTGATGGGTGAGGATTCGACTTGTCAGAATCCTCTATTTTAAACAGTCTTCCTATTTCGTCATCATTTGTATCATCATCATTTTAACATCAAATTTTCTCTTGTAGGGTAAGATGTGAAGGTGACATTCAAGTATCTCTGTTAATGCAGCTGCTGCTGTTTCATTCCCTTCCTTCTCATGGTAGCTGGTAAAGAAGATCGCATGAAAAGTTCAGTTCCCCATCATCATCACACTTGTAGTTCATGAGATTAATCACCTTGATTTTGCATGGTGTTCTCTACTGCAACATCAGTTTGTTTGACTCCATTAGTAATAATACTAACACTTTCTTTCCCACAGTGAACCAGTGGCCTCTGGTCTTTTTGTAATGATGTTGCTGGTGCCCTTGTGCTGCTTATTGACTCTAGAGCTATTCAACAAGTTTCTTCCCAGTGACTCCTCAGCTCCATGACAAACTGCACACTTCATCCTCTCAGCCTCCAGTGAGAATCTGTATCAATCTCCTCAAAATCCTTCCATACAATAGCTCACTCGTCTTGGTACGCAAACAAGCCTGTTGGTAGGTACAAATCCCAGTCCTTCAACCATTCCTAGCACATTTTCAGCATAGATTTCAACACACTGCTGATCCTTTCACATAATCTGTTGTATCTTGGGTTATATGGACTTGTATACAACTGCTTGCAACTTACCAGATGACTCACCTCCCCTATCATCTCGGAAGTAAACTGGGTTCCTTTGTTGCTGAGCATTTCCTAGGGGAATCCTACCATGCTGAAAACTTTAAGTAAAGCATCTGCTACCAGCTTGGTTTCTGTTTTCTCTGGGTATCTTGCAGGAAAGTCTTCCACTGTCAGGAAGTACTTACTGCCCTTCTCCAACACCGGCAATGTATGTCCAATCAGATCTACAACTACTTTCTTGTAGGAATCTTCCATCAACGTCATATTTCCTAGCAGTATTTGGCTAGTATGGCCTCTTGGTACAATCTTCTGCCACAGCCACTTCTTGCCAGTGAAAGCTGCTGGTTATATAGTCAACAGTCTCGTTAGCCCAAGATGATCATGGATGATAGACTCATGGACTGTCTTCATCATTTTGGTAATATATATCCCATGCACTGGGAGTTGCTACACTTCTCCATCCACAATTCCTTTGAAAACACAATGTAATGTGTCACTGATAGCCTTTAACTTCGAAGTTCCTTCACCCACTGCTTGGCTAAACTTGAATACGTCTGTTATGCTTCTTTTAGCTGCTTTGTTCCTACATGTGAGATGCTAGTAGCTACTGTCAGTAGTTTGATGCTGCATTTCTATCTACTGTCTTGACACAAGCCTTTTCCAAATGCATTCCCACATCACTTTACTCTGACCCATCCATCAGGTGACCTGTCCTAGCAGCTTTCTCGACTAACTCAGCTTCACCGTCAATCATTTCTTCAGGGTTCTTTACACCCGGAATGTTTCCAAGAATAAGGTCATGAATAGGCTTATGTAGGCACATAGCATGCAACTCTCCCACTTCGTATGCAGTGTTGACATAAATTTTTTGTTACTGGATATCTATGGATACTCTTATTAATAAGTGCACAAATTCATTTCTTGTCAGGCATCTGGTCTACAGTTACCAAAGTTTTATGCACAGCTGCACCTGCAAAATGTATTTATAGCACAGTTAACTTCTTGCTTACTTAACCTTTACTTGCTGGTAAACTACGGTGCTTCTTCCTCTGCTCCTTGCATCTCCATGCTCCTAACACAATAGGTATTTAAGTTCCATCTGCCAACGTCTGCCTACCAACTTTGATGTAATCTCTCAACTGGGCTATGTTGTCATCCTCACAAATCAAGACAGCAGCCTCTTCCCTGGGTTCTTCTACTACTGCACCACTAGCTACTGTTTACATGAACTTCTGCTGGTCTGTGCTGATAATTAGTACACAGTCTTGGCTATGTGTTCTGGCTTGTGCCACAGAACGCGCCTACCTTCACTTATGTGTCTGCTTCTGCTTGGCCTTATTCTTAGCAGGCACATAATTTTTTACTAAGTGTTCTGGCTTGTGACACACTAAGCACTCATCTTTGCTCATCTGTCTGCTTCTGTTCAATTGTCTTATTGTCCTTGTGTCTCTTGATACCCCACTAAACCCCTTCATTCATGAAAGCATTTGCAAATTTAGGTCATATCGTTTTATACTCTCTTGAACTTAATGAATTTTTTATTCATTTCTAATTCTCTTACTTCGGCAAATCTTTGAGATTCCTGCTCAGCAGTTGACTCAATGAGGAGATAAAGCTATAGACTGTACAACAGAATAAATTACGGATTTTATCGGCAGGTTCTACATGACAGGATTCAAATAAAAGGGGAGTGACACGGACACAGGGAAGAACAGAATGTAACTAGGAGAGTGATGACATTATATTGTAGAGAGGTAATACTGAAAGTGTTTCACTAACTGTCTACAGTATGAGATATTGTTCAGATGTCACATATAGAGATAAGGATCACGCAGGTTACAGCACGTCAAGGTGATAGAGCTCTCTCTCTCTCTCTCTCTTTAAGCAACAAGCCGGCGATTACGATTCTGAGACACGCGCAAAATCATAAGCTGCTTGGACCTACAAAAGCACTAATTTTATCTTCCCATTTATTTCTCGGCGTATGGACTTTCTGTGATTACTTATGTGCTATGTACACACACATACAATACGTGCAAATAAGCATTTACTACTGAATGTCCATAGGTGCTGATAATGAAGTACTTTAAACTGAAAACATATTTAGACATAACACTTTTCAGTGTCCAAAGTTTTTTTTTGTTACCTAAACCTCATATGCATTAAAACGCCTAGATTATCCCTATTGTTGGCTATAGATACATGTTGTCACTTGTCAAGGTGAACCACAGGGCAAAGACTGATGCTTTTTTTAAAAAAAGAAAAAAGTGCAACCAACATTTGAACTAAACTTCTCTTCACTTTTTTCTAAGTTTGCTTTGTCGATATCATTTTCTATATACTGTATGTACAGATGAAGGATGATAAAGGATGAATCATGATCACTGATGACTATCCCGTGAAGGGAAAATTTGTCCATTAGCCTTTGCATTTCCTCGGATTTTATTACTCAGTAGTTATGACAGACTTTTCTTTGTATAGAATGTGTCCAGCCACCATGAAAAAATAAATTCCTTAAATTATTATAAATTCCAGAGTATGCACAATTCTGTGTTCCAAGTTTTTCTTATCAGCCATTTTGATAGCGGACAATGTGATACTAATATCGTGACTCCAATTATTGTAGACAGCGTTAGATTTAAAACGGAAGTATAAGTGATATGCTTTTGCTACATGAATGTGAGAAGCGAATGTGCCCAAAAAAGAAAAGTCGTAAACATGTATTTTATCATGATGATCCTATTTTGAGAAAATAACTGAAAATCTGTTTGCTGAGGAAGTACTAAACACTATTTTCCAAAATTTATCTCCCCAGTTTCAATACACAAAGATATACTGTATATGTAAATAAATAAATAAATAAATAAATACACACACACACACAAACACACACACACACACACACACACACACACACACACACACACACACACATATATATATATATATATATATATATATATATATATATATATATATATATATATATAAACAAAACAAAAAGAAACTGAGTAATTATAGTAAAATTCTTGCACCTGCTAACCATCATGTTGCTGCATGACTTTCACTGCCTCATGCAGGAACAAAAGAGAAAGGAAGGAAATGATAAGACAGTATTTGACAGTGAAGAGTTAAGTGCAGAATGATCTAACACTCAATCAGGGCTTATAGCATAAATCAAAATGTTTATGCATTAAAACCAAGACATTCCTTTGCATATCTTCGTGCAATTCCCGCTCAGAATTACAATGACACTGATTCCATGAAAGGTGGAAAATATGAATGCAGAAAAATTCATACAAATGAATATGGAGCTGATATCAATACAAAAGTACACATAAATACTTGAATCACCCTAATTAAGACCAACATACGTGAACCCACGCACACTACGTACATACAAGTAAAAGCGCTTTGGGCTCTCGTAAAAACTAGGCAAACAAAGATAAAGCAAATTAGAACATCAGGGCCAGAAGTTCATTTTGCTTTCAGTCGAACATTGGTATTGGATACGAACTGGGATTGGGTCGGGGGATTAGGTGAAGCTACTTTCTTTAATCGCTGCCTTTCTCCCACTGAAAACTGGAGAAAGACGACGGCAATTGGTTCACGTGGATCAACAGCGTTTGATGAGATTGGACGGTAATCGTACCAGAGGTATCTGTTTTAAGAGGGGAGCATCATTGTTTCAATTCCGTTCGTTGTTGCGATGTGTGTTTTCATTGTCCTGACACCGTAGGGGGTAGTGCCGCCAGTGCACCTCCATATGGTTCACTGTAGGCATTTCTTGGGGGTCTTTGCAGCGTTCCTTCGGTTCCTAGCTGCAACCTTTTTCATTCCTCTTACTGTATCTCCGTTCATATTCTCTTTCTTTCATCTGACTTTCCACGCTCTCTAACAGTTGTTTCATAGTGCAACTGCGAGGTTTCCCTTCTGTTACACCTTTCAAACCTTACTGTCAATTTCCGTTTCAGCGCTGAATTACCTCATGGGTCCCAGCGCTTGGCCTTTGGCCTAAATTTTTTTATTCCAATTCATTGTCCTGACAAAGAAAAGAAATGGACATACATTACACATAAATACAAATTGTAAATTAAAGTTATTTTCATAAAAGCAAAGGAAATGACAAAGCTTGGCCCACATGACTCTTTGTGATCCGTAATTCAAAGTAATCGCACTCCAGTAGATCTGTCACTTCCTTGTAATTTAATAAGTCTTTGGCACCTTCGTTCTATTAGCTAATTGTTCATGCTTTCCTAAGTCTTATCATCCATCCTATGCGCTCAGACCTCACCAGACTATACTATCCACCATGTGCAGGTAATTCAATCAGTTTTGCCTTTTAGTCTTTTGTGACGTTTAGTACATAATAATAATAATAATAATAATAATAATAATAATAATAATAATAATAATAATAATAATAATAATAATAATAATAATAATACTATATATGCCATGCCGAAATATCTGAATTTTTCAAACTGGAAAGCCATTGGAAAATGAACAGAACACAAAAAGAAATGATCTTAACCCAGAGGAATATGAAGAAAAGCGTTTTTTTTTTTTTTTTCAAGCTGAATCCTGAGTCAACAACTGATTAACACATTCATAAACGTAAAATTTTGTCAAGATAAACATGAAGGCAGCTTGTAATTCTACACAGATGCTTTAATTGGATATTCCACGCAGCGTATTAACTAGATTCCAGAGCAAAATCTTTTCTGTATGTTAAACTTTGGACAGCTAGTGCTTACTCTTTTTCTTTCTCTAACAGTATTTTTTTTTTTTTTTTTTTTTGCTGGAAGAGGTTGAAATTCAGTTAACACGAGTTTTTTTTATCTGTTGAATGAATGATTTTAACTTTGTTCTTCTCGTTGCTTGAATATTTATTACTTCGAAGCTTTCTGTGAATTTATATATATCTCTTATCGAATTATTGTATCTCAAACTACAAGGAACAGCAAAGAAAGAAATAATATTCCTGGAATTTTTTTCCCTATCGAAAAAGTAGAGATTCTTTGCAGACCTGCACCTAGCGTTAACATTACACTGATAAGGTGCAATTCAGTTGATACATTTATCAAAAAACTATACGCGCGCAAGGGTTACACTAAGTCGATATACAACACGGTGAGAAAGTTGTCAATTGTGTAGATTATCCTTTTGTTTCATATTGCGTATTTCATTCAAGCACTAGCAATTTGTATCTGTACCAAAATCTTTTATCTCTCTTCACACAAACACAAATTCAACCATAGTTGTGTCCATGCGTAGATGGAATAATATCCTGTTATGCGATACAGTACTGACTTTTCATTTTTCCATGAAAAATGAATGGAAGAAGTTTGTGGAAAATGAACGGAGCACGTGGAAGTGATTGTTGAAAATATAACTACGCAAATTTTGAAGGAGTTGAAGAACGAAATTGCACTGGAATTTGACTGGCTGCCAATAGAGTTACTGTACTGCTTTGCTGATAATACGATTGGGTAAAGGTTAGGGCGTGAAATGTATGTGATGATTAGGCGGGTACTGCAAAGAATGAATGATAGTTTGAACTGTTCTTTGCTAAGTGGAAAAGTGATGGATTAGGCACGATACTGTTAACGACATTGTGGACAGATTATGGTAGAATTTTGATAGAGAAAAGGATAGACTGCAGAGGGACTAATAGTGGAAGAGTAATCTAAGTTTTCACAAAAAAAAAAAAAAAAAAAGAGATGTAGTGAAACAACGTTGAGAGAAGAATGGGAGGAATGCTAGGAAAAGCTTTTGATATGGACACAATAAAAAAAATGCATATTGTAGAACATAACTTGTAAACAGTACTTAGATAGTTGCATGCCTTAGAGTATGTGGGTGGGATACAAACTGGGTTGATGTGAAATTCATGCGACAGTTGGTAAGTTTACCATGCTGTTTAAACTTTTTAATTAAGTTGTGAGAATGGGAGAATGATAGTAAATATAGGATCAAATTTGTGGAACTTAAATTACGCCAGTTGTTAAAACAAATCTGTGGAATCTGATAAAATAATGTAAAACAACACAGAAGGTTGAATATGAATGTTAGCAAAAACAGGGATGATAAGAGACGCGATGGTTCATTCACATGTTATTTGTGAATGAATGCAATGCATATTTGTCGGACATGAGAAAAGGCGCACAAATTCGTGTTTATTAAAATTAGATATGTACACACACACACACAATATATATATATATATATATATATATATATATATATATATATATATATATATATATATATATATATATATATATATATATATATATATATATATATATATATTATACATATATATATATATATATATATATATATATATATATATATATATAGTATACACACACACACGCACGCACACACACACACACACACACACACACACATATATATATATATATATATATATATATATATATATATATATATATATATATATATATATATATATATATATATATATATATATATATATATATATATATATATATATATATATATATATATATATATATATATATATATATATATATATATATATATATATATATATATATATATGTATGTAGCAGCGAGTTTGGGGAGGACAATTCCTTTTTCCCATTCAATGTACTTTATTTGGCTGACGTTTCAGGACCATCTGTCCCATTTCCAAAGCTATAAGTTGAAGAATAAATATTAAAAACAGATTCAGGAATGAAAAAGTTTTTTTTTTTTTTACCTAAAATAATAAAAGTATAAAAGGGAATATGATAAAAAGGAACAAAGTTTACCAAGTAATACTGAAGGTAAAAAGTGAGTGACACTCAGGGTTCGTTTTGGTTCCAACGGAAACTCACTAGAGGTACAGTGGTGCTGACGTGATCCGGGTATTTAACTGGGGAACTCGCTGTTTAATGAAAGTGATTCCAGTACTGACAGTTGATGGTCATTCGGAGCTTTGCCTACTATTTTAAAATCTTTATAATTGATGTTATATTAACATTTTTTGGCGTGGTCTCTTATGCATGAGAATTCGGGTTTGATCGTTTTATACCGATTCGATAACTTACGCGACAATGAGAGTCTAATCCTACCTTCAACAACCCACGAGTGGAGCCCACGTGCTTACCCAGGTCACATCTGGGCAATTAAACAAATAAATGACTCCCGAAGTTATCAAAGGGTGAAGAATTTCTTTATATTTAAACAAGGACCTAACTGTCATTGGGTTACTAGGTATTGATTTTTAAAATATCTAAAAGACCGAAATATTATAAGCCCTGATACTTACGAATCTTTATGCAACACAGGTGCTTCCTATGTGGTTATGTATGGGTTACCTAAAATTCCCCAAGAAGGTATCCCAGTGAGACCTATACTCACCTCATATGACACTCCTAATTATAATTTGGCTAAATTTCTAGTCCCACTTCTAGCACCCTTAACATCTACTAGGTATAGTATTAAAAACTGATAA
>JANJGK010000041.1:2625914-2683750 GCA_039081455.1 Macrobrachium rosenbergii
AATTAACTTTGTCTGCGTACTGATGGGATGACTTCAGTTTGATCTTGTTAATTCTGAGGGATTTCGGAAATGAATGTAAGTTATTCATTTTATTATTTTTGTAACTATCATTCGTTTTATATCTTCCTATTAACCTTTTAGTAAAGTTCCGGTTCGTAAAAGGTTTGATTTCAATTGAAAATATATCTATACAAGATAATTGGCAATTTCAACCAGGCATTTCTTTAAATCGAATGCAGGAGAGTATTCAAAAGCACCTGTTGAATTCAGTCCTCATTTTTGCGTTTAATATTAGTATGTACTCAGCAATTTATGAAAATGTAATTATCAAAACGAGTTAAATCACTGAGTCATTGTTAATCGATTACAGTAATAAAGATAATACTTGGAAAAATGCTAAATCAAAGCCTATGAACCACATAATTTCATTTGAAGTAGTAAGGTAATTACCTTGCCCAAGAATGGTTTGTTTGTTGAATTTTTAATTATCTTCAAAGATGATGCAAATAGAAACAATCAACACTTAGCGAATGTCAAAATACTTTAGTACCAAACCCATTTTTTGTAGGATCAAATTCAATTTTTCGAACGAAATCTTCTTGCAATAACTAAAGTAAATTTGCGTCATGTTCACCTGACGTCAATACCGTCAGTCCTATTATCTTTGGTTGATAGCGCTGCACTGTCTCCCATTTCATTTTTTTTTTTTAATTATGTAAATTTCATGTATTTGCAGTAGTTTCTAAGGAAAACAAGATATAAATATCTAATTGAAATAAGGATAGACAGAGATTAAATCACAGTTATCTGGACAGGGTTAGAGTGCTTTCCTTCTTACGTTTTCAAAAATATATCTGTTATACGTCAAGTTTAAAAACCTGCTTTGGATAGTAAGATTATTGGCTTCTTCCAATGAAAGTACATAAAATATAGTTTATTTAAAATTATAAACGTGTCGGAAGTTATTTCATTGTTCTGGATAAACAACAGCGCTAGAAACAAGAATGCTTTATCTATATTGCAAAAGTTATGTATTAATGTTTTAAATACTTACTCACAACAACTGCATTTTACTCTCGGTGAGCGCATCAATCTGAAACCACAGAGCGATGTAAAGGGTTGAAATTATAATGGAATACATTAAAGTAATTCCAGCTGAGAATTTTCGCTTTGAAATATTCAGTACCAAAATCCTTGAATACAAGTGTAAATGGAGTGGCCAGACACATTCTGTGTATGAATAATTATTGTTATGTGAATGATAATTGTAGTTGTGTTTAAATTATTATTGGATCATTTATAAGAATATATTTGTATTTAAAATGTTCTAGTTATACGATAGAAAATGCTGCTAGTAATTAGAAAAAAATATTGCCTAACACCTTTTCAGGGCAGGCGAAAGCTTAATGCAAACACCATTTCACGATTATTTCGTTAGAGCAGTATCTCAAAGGACTATCCGATATCTATTAGCATTTTTAAGAAAAATGCTGAAGTTTCAACTTCATGGATGTTGAGTAATCCTCTGATACAATGTGCATATTGTCTTTACACACACAGACACACACACACACACACACACACACACACACACACACATATATATATATATATATATATATATATATATATATATATATATATATATATATATATATATATATATATATATATATATATATATATATATATATATATATATATATATATATATATATATATATATATATATATATATTCAGATAAAACTGTAATATTTTTGTACTGGCTCTTTCTTGAAAAGAAATATGAGTACAAACATATTACATCTTCCTTGTCATTTCTTGTTATATACAGTATTTTACGGCGTCTCAAAATAAAGGCAAGGCTGATATTCACTGAGTCCTTAGAGTTCAAATTTATATACCCAAGGTAACATAGGCTTTTGAACCGAGGAAGATGAGTCGTCTCCTGGTTTGAATTTCAGGGAGGAAAACTAGACACAGCGGCCCTTGATTATCGTCATTTATTAGTAGGCAATGCCTACGGAATTCCTCTATGGTTTACAGAAGGTATGCCAACGTAGAATTCTATTTTCCTGATATTAATGTTTCGTCCACTGTGATAAACTATGAAGTGACTGTAAATGCGTCTGTCTTCCTTGAATACAATTCTCGTTAAATAATGATTTCCGTGTTATACTCATTTCGTGACCTTTGTTTTGAAATGTTAAAGGAACCAGTAATAAATGGAGACAGCTATGTAACTCTATAGTTATTAGTTTTATTGTAACAGCAGTGAAGAGGATTATTTGTGTTCAACAATCGGAAATCAAAACGTCTCAGTATATTGCGTAAATTATTATGCAAATCCTCGTTGATCAAATTCAGTGCAAACAACGATTGATTAAATTGTTTTTTTTTTAATTAAGGAGAGAGTTATAAAAGGTTTCCTATTTTTCAGATGACACTTATTTTATTTCTGGTTCCATGTGCTGCCTAATGCTTACGCAATTAATGATAAAATTGAATAATGGTTTACAAATTAGTTATTGCTGTAGTGCTGAAATGCTTTTACCAGCGAAATATGATACCGTGTACAAATCATCTCGTGCGATTATAATTGGTATTTCAGTCTATATCCCTATAAAGTGCGTAACGAAATATTTTTACGATATATATATATATATATATATATATATATATATATATATATATATATATATATATATATATATATATATATATATATATATATATATATACATGTATTTATATATATTTGTGTGTATGTGTGCATCCTTTATATATATATATATATATATATATATATATATATATATATATATATATATATATATATATATATATATATATATATATATATATATATATATATATATATATATATATATATATATATATATATATATATATATATATATATATATATATATATATATATATATATATATATATATTATTACGATCTCGCCTCTCGAGATCTACAGGTTCTTTACAGAAAACAAGCAATTGGGCTGAAATGACTGACGAGAGGTGACAAACAAAGGAGGAAGGAGCTGAACAAACCAAAAAGTTACCTTAAAATTAATTTATTAACAATAAAGTTATATATTGTACATATTTACAGATGACTCAATTGGTTCAAATTATAAAGTCCATATTTATAATAAAAAAAAATGAGTCATCAGCAAAAATCAAAGTAAACAATGAAACAGTTTCAGGAAAAACATCGCAAGAGCCAGTACAATAAAAAAAAAAAAACATTTGACATAAAATGGGGAACAAGAATTAGGCTTCATAAATTTAAATCAGTAAAAATAATGCGTCCAAAAATAAACATAATAAATAATGACAGCAATAACAGGTAAAGCACAAATGACCATTACAACACTTAACATAATAAATACATCAAGCATGAACAAAACGGGATCATAAACAAAATCAACACAGCAGGGTTAACATCAAGATAAAATCATGAAAAACAACATCACATGAAAAATACAGTCAGCAAAGCAATAAGCAATCACATGAAATACGAAAAGCCGGAGTTACATAAACATTCACAATCGAAGCTGCAACACAGGAACACTGCAGGACAACAAAGACAGAGCCGATACGGCAACCATCTAGCCCTCAAGCACAGTCCTCCAACTCCAGGCGCCCATGACAGAGTTGATACGACAACCATCATGGCAAATAAAAAACTCTCCACTGCTCTGCTGACGAGACCTGCTGACGTCCTCCTCCACTAACGACGACCAAGACATAGCCGACACGGCAACCATCTCGTCCTCAAAAACTCTCCACTGCTGCTGTCAGAACCTGACTCTCAGGTACGGATACCTGCTGCTGCTACCCCAACGGACTCTCTGCTGCCCTCAACCTGACTCGTTGCTGTTACGAACCTGACTGACGAAGACTGATGCCATCAAACAGACGTCAACTCGCCAGCAAGAAAAACAAACAAAAACAAAGGAGGCAACAACCCTTTTTAATTTATAACTGTAGATGATGTCCTGATGATGCGACCGCGGGTCAAGAAACGTGTAGACGAATAAATGTGTGTACTGGTTCTGTATGTGTTCCTGCACCCTTCTCCTGCTTACTATAGTGCCCTCCGATGTGTGGATTATATATATATATATATATATATATATATATATATATATATATATATATATGTGTGTGTGTGTGTGTGTGTGTGTGTGTGTGTGTGTGTGTGTGTGTGTGTGTAACTGAATCACGAAGATATGGAACGTGATGAATATATAAATAAAGGTAAAATCCACGAAGGAAACGGAAACACTGGAGTGCTGCGAGGCCTTTCGACACTAGGTCCTTTACTTAGCAGACTGAAAAAATATAAAAGTAATTTTACAAAGAAAGCTCATATAAATGACAGATGGGGATTATAAAGGAAACCTATGTACCTGGAATCCAACACAATTGAAGAATTAGTAGAACTGCCAAAACAGGATTGAATATTTAAGAGGTTTTACAAAGGATTAGGATCAACTGTTCAGAAGCAGGGACAGGACAATTAAAAGATTATACAGGGTCGTGACTGACCACCTAAAAAATTTAGTACAACAAAATAATTCTCTTTTTTTTTGTAAACAATAATAACTTTTTGCAAGATGAACATTTTTACAAATAAAAAATTATATTAAACATATGGATATATATAAAATATATATCAAGTAACTAACTTGTAATTAAGTCAGTGATTTTATCTTTTAGGTCATTCTTGAACATTTTTCTAATACAGGGGTCCAAATAATACATGCCAGGGCTAAGATTAAAATTACAACTGGAAGTAAGCTGGATAATAGCGGACTCCAATAGATTTCTTGAAGAGAAATCTTTCGATCTGGCAATCACTGAACTTTCAGTCCAATTTATCCTGGGAGAGTTTTCACTTAAATGAATGAATATAGCATTGGATGCTTGTCCAGTTTTGAATGAATACTTATGTTGCTTAATTCGTACATCTAAATCTTTGCTAGATTGGCCAATATAAAAAGAGGGGCAGTCCAAACATGGAATTTTATATATTATGTTGTTTACTTTAGGGCTATTTTTTATTAACATTCTTGTGAGTGTGTTATTATAAGAAAAAACGAGGTTTACATTAAAAGGTTTTAACAATGATTTTATGTTTTCAAAACCACTAAAATTAGGCAAGATAATAATGTTCTTAGGGGTTTCTTTCTTCATGTTACTTTCACTATAAAACTTTTTGTGGGCTTTGTTATAAAAATATCTAGTATATGTAAAGGATAACATAAATCTGTCGCTATTTTTCTGTTATCCTTCACATATGCTAGATATTTGTTATAACAAAGCCCACAAAAAGTTTTATAGTGAAAGTAACACGAAGAAAGAAACCACTAAGAACATTCTTAGCTTGCCTTATTTTAGTGGTTTTGAAAACATAAAATCATTGTTAAAACCTTTTAATGTAAACATCCTTTTTCTTATAATAACACACTCAAAAGAATGTTAATAAAAAAATAGCCCTAAAGAAAACAACAACATAATCTATAAAATTCCATGTTTGGACTGCCCCTCTTTTTATATTGGCCAATCTTGCGAAGATTTAGATATACGTATTAAGCAACATAAGTATTCAGTCAAAACGGGACAAGCATCCAATGCTATATTCCTTCATTTAAGTGAAAACTCTCCCAGGATAAATTGGACTGAAAGTTCAGTGATTGCCAGATCGAAAGATTTCTCTTCAAGAAATCTATTGGAGTCCGCTATAATCCAGCTTACTTCCAGTTGTAATTTTAATCTTAGCCCTGGCATGTATTATTTGGACTCCTGTATTAATAAAATGTTCAAGAATGACCTAAAAGATAAAATCACTGATTTAATTACAAGTTAGTTACTTGATATATATTTTATATATGTCCATATGTTTAATATAAATTTTTATTTGTAAAAATGTTCATCTTACAGAAAGTTATTATTGTCTACAAAAAAAAAAAGAGAATTATTTTGTTGTACTAAAATTTTTTAGGTGATCAGTCACGACTCTGTATAATCTTCTAATTGTCCTGTCCCTGCTTCTGAACGGTTGATCCTAATCCTTTGTAAAACCTCTTAAATATTTAATCCTGTTTTGCCAGTTCTACTAATTCTTCAATTGTGTTGGATTCCAGGTACATATGCTTCCTTTATAGTCCCCATCTGTCATTTATATCAGCTTTCTTTGTAAACTTACTTTTATATTTCTTCAGTCTGCTAAGTAAAGGACCTAACGTCGAAAGGCCTCACAGCACTCCAGTGTTTCCGTTTCCTTCGTGGATTTTATCTTTATATATATATATATATATATATATATATATATATATATATATATATATATATATATATACATACACACACACACACACACACACACACACACACACACACACATATATATATATATATATATATATATATATATATATATATATATATATATATATATATATATATATATATATATATGAAGGGATATTTGCTCAAAGTAAAATGACAAGGTATTTATAAATGATAAATGATGAATGATATAATAACAATATCACTTGGTACGTATCTGCATCAACTCGTAATTAAAGAACGCAATATTCCAAAACTATACGGCCAATCAAGATAATAGAATACAACATTACGTTATATGAGCTAAGGAGTGCATATGTCAAAAATAAATTTGTATTTTGCTAATATTTTGGAATGTATGCAGTAAGATATACTCAAATTTCGTATAATGTATGAGTTTTGTTATTAATGAATAATAACGATTGTATTTGTCAGTAAATGCCGTGAATTGCATACTAGACTACATTTTTGCATGCCTTTACAAACCTTGAAATTTGTTCGCCTGATGAGGTCCACATGTGGATAGGGTACTTGCTAAAAGTAAAATACAAAGGGTAATCATAAATCATAAATCATAAGAGTATAATTTGATGCCTGTCTGTATGAATCAGTCATTTGAATATGTGGTAACGTGATCGTCCATTACGTTAAAGAAGTGATTTCTCAACACCTTCAACTCCCCATATGTTCAATGGTTAAACACTATAGTAAAATCTTGATAATACTTTTTTTTAGCAAGATAAACAATTTTTAAGCTTAAGATATTGATATTTTTTTAAATAAAAATATTTCAACCTGATTTATTTCCTTAGTTTTAATATTAGCAGTCTCTGAACAACAAAGGTAAATTTTATCATTTTTCCACATGCACAAAATCTTGTTTTTCGAAAGAATTACAAAAGTCTGACTTTGCCATGTCTTGCTGCCACCTTAGAAGCCTACATGCACGCTAAATAAGTTACCAAGGAACACATCTACCAGAATAGCATAGCTGTTGCTTTCTGTAGGGGGGGGGGGGGCGTTGTGCAACGACCATCCAAAAAGCCGGCCTGGGTCCCAGGACTAAACTTACTTGATAAAGGATTCAATATTTTACGTTAATCGCAGAATAAAGAAAAGGTTTTAACCTTAGATTACTGTTACTTTAAAACAGGAACATTTACAACTATAAGAAAGTTACTGTAAATATTAAAATACACTAACTTTAATTGACCTCCTTAAGGTAAATCTCAAAAGAAATATGAGTAAATGACCTTAAATAAATATAAAAACAGGAACAGTTACAAATATAAGAAATTTACTGTAAATATTAGAATACACTAACTTCAAATGATTTCCTTAAGGTAAATCTTAATATTATCATGCACTTAACCTTTTAGTTGTAATTATTACAGTCAAAGACATGCAGTTAGTTTCCCTTGATGAGGCATTACAAAAGAAGTAGACGTGGTCTTCGGTTAGGTGTTACCATGTTACTTAAGTCGACTGCACAGTGCCAGAAGTGGCACTGAAGTCAGTGGTGTTTACGGGCACGAAGCTAAGTACAATGAAGCACAGACAAATATGTAAAGTACACGGTCTTTCTGAGCCATGGACTCGGGATTTAAATTATAAGGGAATAACAAAGAAGGCAAATGATAGATTTCAGAATGAGTAATGACTGTTAAAGAAAACTGATGATTATTATGCCGAAATTATACTCTTTAACCTTTGGAAATGGCCAATGTTTATTCTTTTGCCAAAGGGGCTTCAAAACAGTCAAAGGACACGACTCCTACAGGATCATCTGCCAACATCTATGATAATGGCACTGTGCCAAGGAGGCGCTTATATAATAATACTTAATGGTTTTGGACTTATATGATTTTAAAATGTATCATGCATTTACATGCATGAGAAGGAAGCCATAGGACTTATGAATTTGAAATGTCTGTCAATTTGCACTCTGCGAATAATGTACAGGATTGTAAGGAAAAGAAACAGGTGAAGATTCGTGCATTCTTTCTCTGGATAGAGGTGCCAAAGATCTTCGTAGGATAAAAGGGTGGCACTGTGCCAGATTTGCACTGGTGCCAGGAGAGCTCAGCAGCTCTCTTCAAGCCACCTCACGTTACCCACGCTCGTGATTTCTGCTGCAGATCTTTTTTGGTTGATGGTTCTCCTTGGTAGGGAATTGGTCGAACCAAGCCCGGGGAGGACATTGGAGTGCCATCTGTGTCGGCTTCTTTGGTGGCTGAAGCAGTGGCATTCGTTACAGGCTCTACCCTAAGTCGCCGCAGTTCCGTGAGTTCATTGACCATTTGAGACACGGCAGAATCCTTACTCATGGTCTTGTCCGAGGAAGACCGGGAAAGAGAGGAAGAGGTCGCGGTGGCGTGGTAGGCTCGCAGGTTACCATGACTAGCTCAGGCTTGGGTTTTGGGCTGCACCTTCGGTTGAGCTTCCACTTTGGTCAGAAGAATCCGTCTTTCTTACAGGTACTGGTAGCGGAGCCAAGGCAGGAGAAGATAGGGATCCTGATTGGGATCTCTTGAACGGAGATCAGGGACGTGCTCTGGCACTGGCACTAAGGCAGGATCAGGCACTAGTATTGAATTTGGAATTTACTCGTCATCAGGGACGGATGGAGCTTGGCAATGCTCAGTTCACGCAAGTGGCACTGGCAGGGATTGTGAATCAGGTTTGGGATCTCCTGGAGGGAGATCTATTTGGTGCCTTGACACTGGCACTGGGGCAGGGCCTGGCACCGGAATGGGATCTGGAATCGATTTTGATGGAGGTGGCCACTGCACATCGTACTCAGGTGGCACTGGAAGTGGAATGAATGCAGGCATTTGAGGCTTACTCGTGCCTAATGAATGATTTGAGGGATTTGGACCCCTAGATTGCTGTAACTTAGATGGGGACTGGAAGTCCTGTCCCAGGAGGATGTTATATTCTCCAGGGATATAGCTTGCTACCACAAGGATGCATATTTTGGATCTATGTCTTGTGACTCTCAACTGAACAGTAGGGAGTGTCATTTTAAATTGATTGATACCTTCAATTGTGACGAGTTTACTTAAGTTAATGGTAGCTCCATAGGGAACTTTGACTTTCCTTATGAGGGAAATTTGTGCGCCAGAATCATCATATGCCTTGACCTGGTGTGTGGGGTAGCTACCTCGAGGAGGTGCCACATATATGGGACCCTCGGCTGGAGGGCTTAAGAACTTTGGATTTGTAACTGCCAAGGCAATGGCTTGAGTACTTGATTTATTATTAGGGCATTTTGCCCATGTGGGAGAGTGGCCATAAACTTTGCAAGCCGTGCAATAGCTCTGGCTGTAATCTCTTCGTGGCATTACCCTGTGGAGGGTGCAGACTTCTTAGTTGGTAGATTCCCGGGAGAGGGTTTGAAAGGCGACGGGGGTGGGGCCGGGGGCTTGTTTCAGCACTGCTCGGTGGAATATCCAGCTCTCTTGCAGAACCCGTGTGATGTTTTGTCCTTTTTGTAATTCTTTACCGCCTTTTGTTATGATGTTGCTCTCTTATTATTTCTTTTATTCGTTGCCCATGTAAAGGAGTTTATTATTTCCTTTATAGATGCTTTATCGTTTCTGGCTTTGTTGTTATAGTAGCGTTTGAGTCCCATGAGGCTTTAGGAAGGCACAGTGAAGTTTTCTTACTTCATTATCTCGCTAGCAAAAATAACACTGTGCATATACAAGTTAAATATATATACAAGCTAAGTAGTGTGAATACGAATCGAAGTGTGGGTCTTGCTTTCTTCTCAACCCACAACTGGTGATGGCTCACGACCTCACTCCTTTGCTTTTCCTTCTTCTATCTGCTTCTTTTCTGTCTGCTCTGTTCTGCCTTTCTTCCTTCCCTCAAACTTGCTTTTTCAAGGTTCCAGAAAGGAAAACGCCTATCCCATCAATAGGGGGACCATAGCTTCTGTCACGCCCTTGTTAGGCGTCTTAATTGGTTGGAACTTATCTAACGACACGCCTCTGGGTGTAATTAGATGAATCAATCCCTCCTACGAAGGAGGGGACTTATGACATCACTGGAAGTCTGACTTTCCGGCAAGAGTGGAACGGTAAGCACACCGGTGAGACGGGTAAACATCCTTGTTACGATCTGCGCTTAGACTAAACTCACCAATGTTTTGCTACATAATCACGACACAGGAAGTGTTCTTACTACCTCTGCTTAGTTATTCTCTCTCTCTCTCTCTCTCTCTCTCTCTCTCTCTCTCTCTCTCTCTCTCTCTCTCTCTCTCTCTCTCTCGCTCTTCTATCTATCAATCTATCTCTGGTTCTCTCTCATTTATTTTTCTCTCCTTTATATTTACGTTATTCCTAACTAATATTCTCCCAGCTATCATTACATCACTAGGTCACCTACCAAACATTGACTTCAATGTTTAATTAAACATAATAAAATGGATATAATAGTAATAATCAAATTGGCAATAAAACATAATAATGGATACAATAAAAATTGCTTTTTCAATTGTGGAGGAAGACTTAAGTTCATTAAAATATTCTTAAAAAAATAACCATATTAAAATGTCAAACACATCAAATTATAAGTATATCAATTCATAAGTATATTAAATGAACATATGGACAATAAACATCTAAACAATAAACATATGAAATTATTTTCATGTTAAACGTCTATTGTCAATTATTGTTATTATTGAGTTCTGTCAATATCCCTTGTATTTTTCTGATATTAAGATTTCTCACTACCAGGATAAACAAAATAACAATAATTACTATTACCACTATATTTACTAATGATAAAATTGGGGAGACAGTTTCTTTATAGTAGAAATATTCATCGGTATAATTCTAATTTAGACAACTTAAATTCATTTATTTTATATGGGTAATTCTTATATGGCACATGTTTGTTGAAGTTATATGTTCTGAAAAGATGAGGTTCATAATATAATTGGTTTGACATCCCTAACTGACATGATGTTGTAAAAGATTTAACATTTTTAAACCTTATTTCTGTGCTAATGTTGTGACATTTAATTTTAGCTACAACAGCATTTAGTGAAAATACAAAGATTTCTTGATCAATTATAAATGCGTCAAATGTTTTATCATAGTTTGTGGTACATACATCTTTTTCTTGGTTTTGGTTTAACACAATTTCTTGAATACAGGGATCAGCATTAGTATTGTTATACAGGTTATCAAAATTGCATATATATTCTTGTTCTTTTAACAGAATACACTCATTAAATTGTTTATCAGTGAAGAATGACAATAGTTGAGCGTGTACTTCTAATGCAAAATGCTTGATAGTTCCCTTTTGAATGATTGTTTGATCATTAACAGTCATAGGAAATGGGTACACAGTGATTAATGTGTTTGTGATCCTAGTATTGAAAGGTACAACTAAAATAATTTTATCATAAAGTACTTTGGCACTTATTAAATTATAGTACATGAATACATCTTCCACAAGTGGCTCAAAGTGTTTTTCCATGATGCAAAACCTAATAATTTCTTCTAATTCTTTATTTTTTGGGGGTTCAAAATACCTTTATAAGCAAGCAAAATGGCATTTAATATGTTTTTATGTTCCTGTAATATCACTTCACTTTCTAGAGCAAATGTATTTAAACACTGAATGTTTTCCAACTTATTCAGATCTTTTTTTTACATTCTGATTGGCTTGATTTATAAAATTTTTCAGTTTTTCTATTTATTCTGCATTTTGATTTTGTGATGTTATCACTTTATTTATCACTGTCCCTCTTGCTGCTGCCCATTTTTCCAGTCTGTCTATTCTTTCTTTTTCCGGTTCTACATTTGCTTCGGTAGCAACTCCAAACAATGTGTTCAAAGCAGTTCCAATGAAGGGTAAGAGGGATCTCTTTGACCTTTTAAGAGCGATATTTTCTATTTCTGTGTTCAATTTTTCTAACAAGTGAATTACACTGTTATTATCACCCTTCTGTAGGATTGATTTAATGTCCCTTTGAATTGCATTTAATGTTTTCTCACTATTTAACACTGATGATATGTCTATACTAATGATGTCTTTATTTATATATATATATATATATATATATATATATATATATATATATATATATATATATATATATATATATATATATATATATATATATATATATATATATATGTGTGTGTGTGTGTGTGTGTGTGTGTGTGTGTGTGTGTTTCACTACATACTTTATATTTACGATATTTTCAGGCCAACACCAATATACATATACATACGTATATTTAACTATGTCGGTTTTGTAGATTATATCTTTTGTTTACAACAGTATCTACAGCATTTTCATGTCTTATGTTATCTGTGACTTCAGTGGACCATGGATTTGTTTTTACTACTTTTATATGATTCCAGTGAACTACTTTTTCCTTTAGATCACTTTCATTAATTACTCTATATTTGTTTAATTTTAACACTTCTACAACTCTATATGGTCCAGTGAACTTGGGAGAAACCTTTACATTTGGCCCTTCTAGTACATGATTTTGTACATAAATTTGAGTACCAACTGTAATATCTGGTTTAATGGTACTTTTATTATAATATTTGGCATGAGTGTTATGAACCCCTTTTAATTTTACCCCTGTTTTCATGATTGTCTCGTAAGTACGTCTGGTCTTCCATGCAACATAATCATCATAGTTATAAGTATGTATGGGTGGGTTTGCATCGTCTAATAATGTGTTAGGCATTCTTTTCTGATAACCATATAGCAAATAATGTGGGGATTCTCCTATTGTCTCATTTACAGTATTATTCAATGTAAACTGTACGTCTTCTATTGGTAAGTCCCAATCTTCTGTCCATGGGCTCACTAAAGTTTTCAGGATATCCTTTATTTTACGATTAGTCCGTTCTACTGCTCCATTAGAACTTAGTTTATAAGAGGTTATTTGACATTATTTCATAAAATTCACATATTTCCTTTAAAAGATCACTAGTAAATTCAGCAGCATTATCAGAAAGAAGAACTTGTGGACATGAATGCCTTGTGATAATTCTAGATTTAAGAGCTTCTGCTACTGTGCTGCATCTCTGTTTCGTACTGGTACGATTTCTACATATCTAGTTAGATAGTCTAAGAAGACTAATATTTGTCTATTTCCTCTAATAGTCCTTGGAAATGGACTTAAAAAGTCCATACTTACTACTTGAAATGGATTTAACTCTGATGGATATTTTTCAAGTGGAGCTTTAAGATTTACGTTACCTTCGTGTTGATTACAAACTATAGAGTTTTGTACAATGTTTTTGGCATCTTCACTACAATTTGGCCAAAAATAATTTCTGGTTATGATTCTGCTTGTCTTTTTTAATTCCTGGATGTCCTGCTAACTTATATGAGTGTGTTAGTTCTAAAACTTCTCTGATTAGTGTTTTTGGGATGTATGATCGAGTACAACCATTCTTCTCTGTTGGCCTTTTATACAACAATCCATTTTATTAAATGAAAATCAGGTTTTAAGGATTCATATAGTATTAACTGTCCTACTATTTGTCTGATTTCTGCATCGTTTTCTTGTATCTTTACTCTTTCTAGATCTAAATCTACTACTTGACAACTAAAACAAAAGGTATTAGTGGTAGATTTTTCTGTTTCTTCTTGAGACCTGGATAATGCATCTGTCAAGGTGTTAAATTTCCCTGGAATATATCTGAATTCTGGGGCAAATTCTAATACACTAATGAACCATCCATTGAACTTCATGTTGTTGGTAAAGGCTCTCTTTTTAAATAAGTCACAAATGGGTTTGTGATCAGTAAGCAGAAAAAATCTGGGTAGACTAAAACAGGGTTCCTGGTCATTTTGCTCTTTAGTGTTTGAAAGGTTGCTTCCTTTTCATCCCTCCATTCATAATTAACATCCTTCTTTGTTAGTTCTGTCAAAGGTTTGCTATAGAAGCAAAACCCTTTATAAAAGGTCTATAATAACCTACCATACCTAGGAACCTTCTTAATGCTTTCAAATTAGCAGGAGCTGGGTAATCAATTATTGCCTTTATTTTACCTGCCTGCATACGCAGTCCATCTTCACTAATTACATGGCCCAAGTATTCTAAGGATTTCACCAGGAACTGACATTTCTTTAATTTTATTTTTAGTCCAGCAATTCTTAATCTCTCTAGGACCATTTCTAATGTTATGGGGTGACTTTCTAAGTCTTTGCTAAAAATTATTACATCGTCCAAATATACTGGAACACTTTCTATATCTCCTAAAATTTGTAACATTAATCTGAAAAATGTTATTGGGGTTGATGTGAGTCCAAATGGCATTACTTCAAACTGTAAATGTTCTTTATTTGTGCTGAAGGCTGTAAATTGTTTCGATTCTTCATCTAGAGGTATTTGCCAATATCCACTAAGCAAATCTAAGGACGAAAATATTTTGGCCCCTCCTAATTGAGCTAACATATCTTGAATTACCAGCATCGGCATTCTATCTGGAACTGTGTTGGAATTTAACTTCATGTAATCTATTACAAGTCTCCAGCTACCATCCTTCTTTGGAACAAGTAACAATGGGGAATTATATAGAGATTTAGAAGGAATTACTACTCCATCTCTTACCATTTCCTCTATCAAATTATCAACTATGGGTCTTTGGCTTATTGGTAATCTGTAATTAGGAATAAAAAATGGCTTGGCTCCATCATCTAACAAAATCCTATGTTGTAGAACATTTGTTCTTTCTAGTTTATCTCCTTCTGTAGCTATTACATTTCCGTATTTCTCTAACACCTGAATTAAACTGTGTCTATTTTCTGGAAAATCTGCTTTATTTACTTCTGGATTTATTTGAGAGTTTTGGCCATTTATAGAGAAAAATGCTTTTCCTTCTACTGTTAGTAAAGATTGTTATAGTGCCTGCGTATAGTGTTAGCCTGTTATCTGAATAGTTTTGTATGTAAACTTCGCAGTTATCACTATTCATGTGGACGAGAGAATTATCCATTCTGACAAAATCTGGCAATTCTCCATTCAATAATAGAATATCTTTATCCTTTAATCATCTTTTGATCTCAAATATATTTTTGTTAAACATTTTGGATGCAAAGTTACTGCTCTGTTGAGTATAAATTGTACTTTATTATCATCAGCTGTGCTAACACAAAATATTTCTTCTTCTATGTCTGAAAAATAGCAAAGTACTGCATCTCCAGTGGTTTCTATTTATATCTGATTTATTTATTTTATCTAAGAGCAATACTTCATTAATATTTTCCCTTCACTTTCACAACTACATTGCTATATTTATAGGTGCCTTGATTTTCGTTTGATTCAGTGTTTTGGTCATCATAGTTATTTATATCTGAGTATATAACATCTGTATGTGCACATCTCAACAGTTCTGTATTCTGCAATTGTGGGAATTCCTCTTTTTTAACTGTTTCTATTTTATCTTGCTTGTTCTTGTTACTTATCTGCTTTTCCTGTATGTCTGCCTCACTTGTCGAAACTGTCTCTGACAAATTGATCCGAAGAGCGTAAAACATACGCTCTTCTGATTATCCTGTTTCAGGCTAATCTTTCCTTCACAACTATCTAATATTATTCCACATCTGCTCATAAAATTAAATGAGAACAATACTTGTGTGGGAAAAAATCTGTCTTCTAAAACTAGAAAACTTTCAATAAATTTTTGTGACAAAATATTTATGTCTGAGTTCACATTCCCCAGACTCTTAATCTGTTTCCCTGCTATTCCTCTTATTACTCTACTTTGACCCTGAATCTGAGTTTCTGCAATGCCTAAATATCTGGTTAAAGTTTTTTATCAATTATATTTACAGTACTACCTGAATCAATGAGTACAGTACATGTCTTTCCATGTATTGGAAACTTTACAATAGCAGATCCTTTCTCTTTATTTCTTCCTCTTTCATGGAAAATATTACTTCTTTGTTATGTAAATAGGAAAATGCGGATGAACCTTCATTTTCCATTGTAACTGTTTCTCCTTTTTCTCTTTCATCACCTTGAAGGGATTTACTTTCTTTTCTCTGTAAAGGGGTTAATTGTCACTGACTGGATGATTTATTTATATTTGGGCGACTGTTACTTACCTCTTTAACCTCTCTATTGGCTTCCTTATTATTGAATAAACAGATTTTAGTTAAATGCCCGATCTTTTTACAAACTGCACAGATTCTAGACTTTCTGCATTCATTAGTGGAATGACTGGTGTACCCGCAGTTTTCACATGTTATTTTTGATCTAGCTTCTTGGGCTTAATTATTCTTTGGTTTTGAATGATTTGTGTTTGAATATTGACCATTATGATGTCTTATGGGTCGACTGAGGAATGGTCCATTCCTCGATTGATTCTGTCTTCCTTTCTGGTTTAGATTCCATTTTTTCCTAGTGTTTTGTGCATATTTCCTTTGAAAGGAAGTTTGTCTATTCCCTACTTGTCTGGAATTATCATTATACTTGTTATTTCTTTTATATGAATCATGGGTATTTTTGCCTTTCCTTTCATTTTGTGTTTCTGTTACCCTACAAATTCCTTAGGAAAATCTATCTCTTTCTCCTGGATTTCTTGCCTCATTGATATTAAAGCTGTAAAGCTATCACTTTTAGAATCAATTTTAACTTTCTTGAATGCTTTGTTTTCTTTTTCTCCGAGTGCGTCATACATCGTTCCGAATGACATGTAATTCAAAACATATCTCAAACTAACTAAATCATCTTCTTCATCACCGAATTCATTCTTATTTCCTATGGTGATGTTTGTTTTCCTTAAGTCTTCTATCACCTTGTGTGATAATTTTTCAATATCTATGTGAAGACTTGCTATGGATTCTCCATCATAATGCTGAGTAAGGAATTTATTAATATTATACAAGGCATCACTTTGACTTACTGGTTTCCAGACTGATAAACAAATGAGTTTAAATTCAGTGTATGTGGTTATTTTACTGAATCTAATTGAATTCAAAGTTCCATGTGCATCACCACTTTCTAAACTAGTGAGAAGCAAGGCTTCGTTACTTTCAGCTCTTTCATTTGTTATTCTCCCCTAGATATGCGACTGTCTGCATCAGCTAGCCTCTGGTTCACAGAATATGATTCTGGCCTATTTTTGTCAGGATTTGGACTTTCAACTCTTCTACAGAATTGTGTGGCTTGCATAATGATCGCTGCTTGCACCATTGTTCTAAATTGAAATGTGTTAATATTATTATTATTATTATTATTATGCTAATTGTGTTAGTAGTGTTAGTATTTTCTTGAGTTAATGATACTCATGAACTTAGCACTGGAATTCAAATATGTCTAACTGTTGTTGGTCTTAAATGGTAATGTCTATTTCTAATAGCATCCAACAATACATCAAACGAATTCTGCATATTACAACAGTAAAAAAATATAAAAAATTTATACACAGATACACAACAGTATTCAGGAAAAATATTTCATCAAAAGGATGTTATGTTATTAAAGATTCTTATCTATCAAACATAAAAAAAATAACAAGATGAAAATTTTTGAGAGAGAATTATAAAAGTTTTATACTTTCTGAGAGAGAGAGAGAACTTCATAAAATTTTTCGTACATTCAATAACAGAGAAAATAACTTTCCAATCACGACTCATTTATTTCTGTTGTTGTTCAGTCTTAACTGTTGTTTGTTATCACTGTTGCTCTGGAACTGCTTTACTTTTCATTTCCACGATCAACACTGTAGTTCGCTGTAGACGCACAGGATATGACTTCTGGTTTTGAGTCTTGACTAAAATTGTCCTTTTCTTGCTTTGCTGACCATCAGGGATTCGCCTTCTTCTTAGAATTCACCAGTAATGCTGATTTTTAACGGGAATGTTTCGCCGTACATGTGAAATGCACTCATCTGTTTTTAACAGATTGTGTATAGAAATCTGTTTGGGTGTGTTTCAATAGTCACCAAAACACACGCTACTGTGTTGTTGCTGCTGTCACTAAATGCTTGTGTTGTATTCTCATGATTCACCCGTTTTTATCTTCGGGGAATAATATTCTTAGTTGTGGGTTTTCTGAGCGGTAATGTTTATAATGCTTATTTCACTTCGAATGTTTCGGCTGTTGATGTTTGTAGCAGAGAATGTTTTTGCCACCTGTTATGATTCACTTCGTCGTCTGTTTCTAAATTCTTGAGTGTGTAGGCTAATTGTTCGTTTGTCAATTCGTTCTACACACTGCACTTTTTATTTACGTCTTCCTCGAATCTGCTTTAGCTGGCATCATTTTTTGTGATGTTTTGTCCTTTTTGTAATTCTTTACCGCCTTTTGTTATGATGTTGCTTTCTTATTATTTCTTTTATTCATTGCCCATGTAAAGAAGTTTATTATTTCCTTTATAGATGCTTTATCATTTCTGGCTTTTTTGTTATAGTAGTGTTTGAGTCCCAGGAGGCTTTAGGAAGACACAGTGTAGTTTTCTTACTTCATTATCACACTAGTAAAAATAACACTGTACATATAAAAGTTAAATATATATACAAGTTAAGTAGTATGAGTACGAATTGAAGTGTGAGTCTTGCTTTCTTCTCAACCCACAACTGGTGATGGTTCACGACCTCACTGCTCTGCTTCTCTTTCTTCTATCTGCTTTTTTTTTTCTCTCTGCTCTGTTCTGCCTCCCTTCCTTCCTTCAAACTTGCTTTTTCAAGGTTCTAGAAAGGAAAATGCCCATCCCATCAATAGGCAGACCATAGCTTTTGTCCTGCCCTTGCCAGATGTCCTAATTGTTTGGGACTTATCTAAAGACATGCCTCTGGGTGTAATTAGATGAATTAATCCCTCCTACAAAGGAGGGAACTTATGATGTAACGGGAAGTCTTAGTTTGCGGTGAGAATGGAACGGTAAGCACACAGGTGAGACGGGTAAACATCCTTGTTACGATTTGCGCTTAGGTTGAACTCACCAATGTTTTGATGTGTAATTGCGGCACAGGAAGTGTTGTTACTTCCTCTGCTTCATTATTCTGTCAGACTGTTTGTCTCTCTCTTATCTATCAATCTATCACTGGTTCTCTCTCATTTATTTTTCTTTCTTTTATATTTACGTTATTCGTAACTAACATTCCCCCTGTTATCATTACACCCACATACAACGGACTTTTGTGAGTGCCCATGCTTGGGCAGAGGGGTGCTGGAAGTGAAAGAAGGAGGGTATATTTTGCATTCCAATGAGCTTGCATGGGCGTGATGGCTGTCCCACGTGTCGGCGAGGCGACAGCACTCCGCTAGAGTCATGGGCACTTTTTTTTCTGACATGGGTTGCTAGGGTGGAAGGGGCATAATATATAAAGTTTTCAAACTTGAACCGCTCAAGGGTGTCCTCAGCAGTGGAGACTCCCAGGGACTCTAGCCATTTAGAGAAGACCCTATCTGACTGTCGGTGTTTAAGTCATAAACTTGAAATAATTCATACATTTTATTATTCTTGTATATAAAGGTTTTGTTGCTTTTGTTGTCCTTGGCAAATGTTAGTTTTTGTCAGTAGATGGCGTTGTCGTTTTGTCGTTCTCTTTGTTCCATATTCCTTGGAAAATTGTTTTCGCTTGTGGTTCGTGTTTTAAATTCACTTCCACCTGAAGCATTCCCAATCTTGGACCGTAAGTATTACTTATTATACAAGTTATGTAATTTAAATGTTTAATGGTTGGAAATTAATTCATTTGTAATATATTCACTTCTAATTTGTATAAATGCTATTTGTAAATTTTATGCTGATTGGAGATTTTATGTACCCTAACGAATCTGCCAGCTAAGCTTGTCAGAATGAACTGTACCTGCCATTTGTAATCTTAATGGACGCTTCCACTAAACATCATAATGTGGGGCCATAATTCTTTACCTTCAAATATACACAAAGGAAAGTTTGTTTAAAGTGGAATTTTTTTATTATTGAATTATGTAAACTGTTCATCTAATCAACCTTATGGTTTATATTTTATTAAACCATTTTTCATTTAGAATATGTTAAGGTGTTTTTTTTAAATAAAATATAAAAATGTTTATATCTTTGTTTCCACCATAAATACTGTATTTGGAAGTGATTTCTCAAACATTTTAGTAATTTGAGGTAGTCGAGGTGCCTTAAGTTAATCACTATTGCCATCAATTGTTTACATCTTATAACCCTTTAAAACCTCGACAAGTGGCGCAGTGAGTAGGATTAATTTTTATACATGGTGATGCACTGTTTGCTGATGTCCTTTTATTTGCAGTTAATCATGTGCGTGATACCTGCGGCCGAGATGGAGTGTCTTCAGGTATAAGTACTTGTAATGACAACTTGGTTGTATTTCCTCTCAGTCGACATGGTGTTCATATGCAGATTGTATTGTGCTTTGTTGATGAATTTTGAGGTAAGGTATTTAGTATTTTGTACATTATTGTTGTTGTGAAGTGGTTCGAGAATTTTTGCAGTTAGATTTGCTGTGGTAAAATTGGGAAGTGATTATTTAATGTTTTAGTAAATTTATAATCAGTGGCTTCAGAAGTCTTGTTTGTAATGAAGGTAGAATGGAATTAGGGTCAGTGACCGATCTATAAAATCCTCTGGTTTCTCAGTGATACTGTGTTTTGAAATCTTGTTGATTGATAGGCTACGTGAGAGTTTCCGAGATTTTGATGTTCGTTATAATTACTGATGAGTGCCTAAATTTTGTTTTAATTCTATCTAAGTGAAATTTGAATGTTTCATAGTGCTTTAGTTGCATAGAAACTTCGTGGCGTTTTAAAGCATTGCTGTATTGTGGTAGTGTTATTCAGCCTTTGGTAATCCTGTAATTTTTTTTTAAAGCAATATGCTATATTACAAGATTAGCCTCTATGTTAACATTAACTTGTGTGTTTGTTAATATTTTGCCTGAGTTGGCTTGTGTGTATTAGCATGTGCTATTGAACACATATAAAATTTATTTCTAGTTTAAATTTATCTATTGCTGATACAAGTGAAAATTTAAAATTTTTTGCATATTTTTGCAGCTAATTGAATTCCTTGTTGTAGCATGATATCTTTTGCATAGTAATTTCAGTATTTTTCTAATAATGGATATGTTAAAATTGTTTGAGAAGGCAATTGAGTTAGGATTGACTAAGGAGAGTGCTGAAGCTTTTGTAAATAAACAAATTGCTAAAGAAGAAGAAGATAAACTTAGAGAAGAAAGAATAGCAGAGAGAAATGAAAGAATAGCAGAGAGAAATGAAAAGAAATTATTTGCAGAATTGGCTGACAAAGAGGAAGCTAGAAAACATGAACTTGAAATGGCTAAATTGAAATTTGAAGCTGGTGCTAGTAATGTGAGTGAGAATAGGTTTGTTTCATCTTTGCCTAAAATTCCTCCATTTGATGATAAAATAGATGATATTGAGGCGTATTTACAACGCTTTGAGAAACTAGCTAAATTTCATAAGTCGGAACAGAGTGAATACGTTCCTTTATTGGGAACTTTACTTAGAGGTAAATCTTTGAAAACTTATTGTAGTCTTGCTTCAGATATAGCTGACGATTATGATAAGCTAAAGAAAGCTCTATTGAAATCATTTCATGTTATTCCGAATGAGTATAGGGAGAAGTTCAGAGAAGGTACAATCAATATAGGTGAAAGCTATTTACAACTTGTTTGTCGGTTGAGACAATATTTTGATAAATGGTTAGAACTTTCAGAGATTGAGAACACATATGAGTCTGTTTGTGATTTCATGATTTGTGATCAGATCTTGACTAACTGTTCTCCTGATTTGCGAATGTTTTTGCAAGAAAAGATATTGATATTGAAAGGTTCTCAACAATTGGCTGAAATTGCTGATAATTTCATGACTGCCCATGGGGTAAACAAGTGTATGAAAACTAAGTTTAAAGTTAGAGAAAAACAAAAATATCCTCTTAAAAGTACACTTTCAGATACAAAACTTGGTGATCCTGTTGTTAACCCTTATGAAAAGCTGAAATGTCATCTTTGTAATAAGATGGGTCATATACGACCTAACTGTCCTGAAAATCCCACCAATTTCAGCAAAGAAAAAAACCCTGTACCCAAAGTGTCAGTAGCGTTTGCTCGTGAAGAGAAACCCAAAGATTGTGTAGTTGATGACAAGGGTAAAGTATTTGGTATCCTTGCTAACATTGTTTTTGATACAGGATGTAATACTGTAGTTTTACGTGAAGAATTGGTACCTAAGTATTACAAACTAGGGAGTCCTATTAAAGTATATAATTTTCTTGGTGTCCCTGTGTATTTGCCTACTTTGAAATGTAATATAAAGTCCAAGTTCTTTACTGGTCGCTGTAGAGCGGTAGTTGCACCTATTAAATGTGCTGATGTATTGATTGGTATTATACCTGGTTTAAAGTCTAACGTAACTTCTCGATTAAGTTTGATCAGTGATTTATCTTCTAGTAATCATATAGATGATGGTAATCAGATTGCAAATTCAGTTGATTTAAGTAATTTATCTGTTGCTGAAAATCAATGTACAGTTAACGTAACAACTCGTGCACAAAAAGTGAAACAAAGTATGCCGGTCATGCCTTTGTCTAGTAATTTACCAGATTTGAACGTAGATTCTTCTGACTTTTCTAGTTGCCAGTTAACTTGTAAAACATTGAAGAGTGTTAGAGATGCTTTACGTAAGAATGAAGAAAGTTTGCAAAGGTCGTACAGTCAAGTACATATCTGTTGATAATCTTCTTTATCGTAAATGTGTTAAAAGTACTAATATTCAAGATGTTGGGGCTTTGCAACTTGTTGTTCCATTGAAGTACCGTGATATGGTAATGAAAGTAGGTCACGAGTCATTGTTATCCGGACATTTCTCATCTAGAAAAACTATTGATAAGATATTACATAAATTCTATTGGCCACGAGCTGGAGCTGAAATTGCCAGATTTACTAAATCTTGTCATACCTGTCAGAAATTCGGTAGGAAGTCTACTAAAGTTCCTCTGTGTAGCCCTCCTATAATTAGTGAACCTTTTTCTAGAATTGCCATCGATATTGTAGGTCCTATTACACCTGCATCGGATAGAGGTCATAAATACATTCTTACTGTTATTGACTTAGCTGACGTTATCCAGAAGTAGTTCCATTGCAAAATATTGATTCTGTAACAATTGCTGAAAGTCTTATGGAGATATTTTGTCGCGTTGGCGTTCCTAAAGAAATTCTAAGTGATAGGGGAACTCAATTTCGTTCCGACCTTATGTCCGAAGTTCATAAACTTCTATCTGTGAAAGCCCTTTGTACTAGCCCGTACCATGCAGCCTGCAACGGTGTTGTTGAGAGATTGAATGGTGTCCTCAAAGGTATTCTTAAGAAAGTGCGTTGTGATTATCCATCAAACTGGGACCGTTATCTTCCAGTGGTTCTTTTTGCTTATCGGGAAATACAAAATGATTCTTTAAAGTTTAGCCCGTTTGAATTACTCTATGGTAGAAATGTGCGTGGACCATTAGCAATTCTCCATGAACTATTTAGTAATTCCAATCTTGATGATGAATTGAAGACTACTTATCAGTATATTATTGACTTGAGGTCCAAATTACAGGAAATGGCGAAACTTGCTGTGCATAATGCAGAAATAAGCTCTCGTAAGTATAAGGAATATTTTGATAAGAAGTGTAAAATACTTAAGTTTGAAAAGGGAGAAGTGTTGGTTATGCTTCCCACTAGTAGCAATAAGTTTTTAATGCAGTAGAAAGGCCCTTATTCTGTTGATTCCTGTCATTCCAATGGTGTAGATTATCTTGTTAAAATTGGGAATAAAGTAAAACTCTATCATGTGAATATGCTCAAGAAGTATTATCGACGTGCCAAAGTTAACGTTATAGAGAAAGCGGTAAAAAGTGTAGAGAACAGTAATGATTTGTTTAAGCCTGTTCAAGTAAATTTTCTTGAGCTTGAAAGTGATAGCAATGCTGGTATTGAATTTTTTGAGCTTGATAGTAACAACTGCCATATCAACCCTGAACTGTCTCATTCTCAGAGAAAAGACATTGCCAAAGTCATTAGTTCTTATTCTGATGTAATATCTGATAAACCTGGAATTTCTAGGGTGATGAAACATAGTATAAAACTTGTGAATGATATCCCTTTCAGATTTAAAATGTACCCCGTTCCTGTACATCTTGTTAATGAATTTAACGATGAAGTAGATAAAATGCTTGAGATGAATATTATAGAGCCATCATCATCTCCATATTGTTCCCCAGTTGTACTTGTCAGGAAACCTGACAAATCTTTACGAGTATGTATAGACTATAGGGAATTGAATAATTTAACCGTATTTGATGCAGAGCCAATGCCCCGTTTAACAGATTCCTTGCATGAATTTAGTAATAAACTTTATTTTACGGAACTTGATTTATGTAAGGGCTATTATCAGATACCCATGTCAGAAGATAGTAAACAATATACAGCATTTGCAACAAAATATGTACTTATGCAGTTTACAAAAATGCCTTTTGGTCTCAAAACGGCGTGAGCTACGTTTATCAGGTTAATGCGTAGTTCTTGCCGGATTATCAAATGTTTCCTGCTACTTTGATAATATAGTAATCTTTAGTAATAATTGGGACGATCATGTCGTTCATGTCCAGAAAGTTTTTGACAGGTTGCGTGAACATAATCTTACAGTTGGTCCTTCTAAATGTAACTTTGGATATCGTAAGATAAATTACCTTGGATATTCTTTAGGCAATAATTCATTGAGTCCACAAAATGGTAAAATTGAAAGTATCTTATCCATGCCATTGCCTTCTTGCATGGATTGCCTTCTACCAAGAAGCAATTAAGATCATTCATGGAAACCGTATGTTTTTACCAACGTTTTATTCCTGATTACTCTATTATTGCAGCTCCAGTTACAAATTTGCTAAAGAAAGGTAGTAGTAATCAATTGCAATGGACTGATGAACAAATCAATAGTTTCAATCAACTTAAAAGTTGTCTTTCAAAACAACCCATTTTAATGCTTCCTAATTTGTCAGAAGTTTTCTATCTACGCACAGATGCTTCTTCAACCGGTGTTGGTGCTGTCCTGCTGCAGAAATCTGACGGTGTATTAAAACCAGTTGCGTATGATAGTAAGAAGTTTTCAGGCCCTGAAACACGATATTCTGTCATAGAGAAGGAATGCTATGCAATTAAGAGAGGAATTGAAAAATTTAAAGAATACTTGTACGGTAGAGAATTTATTTTGCAGACTGACCATCTTCCCTTAGCATACCTACACAAAATGAAGAACAACAATGATAGGCTTATGCGTTGGGCTCTAAGTCTTCAACCCTATTCTTTCAGAGTCGAGTATATCAAAGGCTCGGAGAATATTGGTACCGACATGCTTAGTCGTTGTATATAATTTTATTTCTAGTTTATGCTTGGTAGGGGGTATTGTCGGTGTTTAAGTCATAAACTTGAAATAATTCATACATTTTATTATTCTTGTATATAAAGGTTTTGTTGTTTTTGTTGTCCTTGTCAAATGTTAGTTTTTGTCAGTAGATGGCGTTGTCGTTTTGTCGTTCTCTTTGTTCCATATTCCTTGGAAAATTGTTTTCGCTTGTGGTTCGTGTTTTAAATTCACTTCCACCTGAAGCATTCCCAATCTCGGACCGTAAGTATTACTTATTATACAAGTTATGTAATTTAAATGTTTAATGGTTGGAAATTAATTCATTTGTAATATATTCACTTCTAATTTGTATAAATGCTATTTGTAAATTTTATGCTGATTGGAGATTTTATGTACCCTGACGAATCTGCCAGCTAAGCTTGTCAGAATGAACTGTACCTGCCATTTGTAATCTTAATGGACGCTTCCACTAAACATCATAATGTGGGGCCATAATTCTTTACCTTCAAATATACACAAAGGAAAGTTTGTTTAAAGTGGAATTTTTATTATTGAATTATGTAAACTGTTCATCTAATCAGCCTTATGGTTTATATTTTATTAAACCATTTTTCATTTAGAATGTTGTTAAGGTGTTTTTTTTAAATAAAATATAAAAATGTTTATATCTTTGTTTCCACCATAAATACTGTATTTGGAAGTGATTTCTCAAACATTTTAGTAATTTGAGGTAGTCGAGGTGCCTTAAGTTAAACATCACTATTGCCATCAATTGTTTACATCTTATAACCCTTTAAAACCTCGACACTGACTGATACCCACAGTCAGACCAGGTTTGTCCTGATTCTTTTATCTGGCCTCTCCAGCATTGTCCCCAGTGTTGGGGGGTGATCTCGTATGCCTCTCTGATCGTCTGGCACACTTATACCCATTTCCCTTGATCTGCCTCAGGGAGGGCATTGAAAGCAATTAGACTCTTTCCTCTGAGGAATTTTCCCAAGAGTAGGGAGACTTCAGTGGGAGCGAGTGGGTGTGTGCTAGGGACCTCCTCTACCCGATAGAGCCACATCTCGGGCTCAGCCTCAGTCCACTTGGGCATAAAGGTATGAGTCTGAGTGAGGGTGAATGTGCCATGGGCTGGAGAGGAGCTGGTAGTGCCAACTTGGGCAATCTGGAGCTCATCCTTTCGTTCTCGTTCTTTCTCCCTTCTTGCTTATTCTTCCCTTGCAAGTCTATCCAGCCTATCTTGTTCTTCCTTTTTCTCCTTTCTCTCTTGTTCTTCCCTTACTAAGTTTATCTAGCCTATCTTGCTCTTTCTTCTTTGCCTTTCTTTCCTTCTCCTTCTCCTGCCTTTCTGACTCTTCTTGTTTCTCCTGGGCTATTCTTTTTTCCTCCTTACCCTGCCTTTCTGTCTCGTCTTGTTTCTCCCAGGCTATTCTTTCTTTCTCCTTACCCTGCATTTCTGCCTCTCTCTCCGCCTTGGCATTGTTTGTTCTCTCTTGGACCCACTCCCTCAGGGTTTGTCCTGACAGTCCCATGTCCTTTCTAGCGGACATATAGAAATTGAAGTCCTCATTTGCTGGGTTCTGGATGTCATAGACATCTTGGGACACTTTAGATAATCAATGTGCCTGAAAAGACTCAAATTTCAGGGTGTCTCGAAAGACTCAAGTTTCTTCATGATGAACTAGTTTCAATATATATATATCTAAAAGACTCAGTTGTTCGCGATGAATGAATTTTAATATGTTTGAATAAGATGTAGTGGTTCATGAGGAATGAACTTTACTGTGTCAAAAGACATAAATTGGATTTTATTTCATGCACAGACTTGGCTGGCTACAAAGTTAAGGTTGGGTTTTTTTGATTCGCCTTGTAGGACGTGATTTGTTCGCAGGGAACTGACTTGATTTTTTTCTCGTAAGATGTGGTTTCGGATTCACGCACGAACTTGGCCGGCTATAGCGTAAATTTAAGGCTTGGTTTGGAGAGCGTTTGCCCATTCCATAGAATTTTCTCTTATCTTTTGGTTTTTCCTCGTAGGGCATGGATTCGTTCACAGGGAACTGGTTTGATTTTGTCCCAGAGGATGTAGAAATTTTGGTTTATTTGCACATGGACAAGACCATGTATAGTGCGAATTTGGGTTTGGTTCGGGGAGCGTTTGCCCGTTCCGAAGAATTTGGTTTTTCTTGTGATAAGAAAAAAATTTTCCTTTTAGGGGAGACCCGATACATGTTATGTTCAGGAACTCAGTGAGTGTCGCAACACTCTTAGAATAATAACCCCAACAAAAAATTTTAAAAAGGGAGTAGCGTAAACCTTAAAAAAAAAATAATAATAATAATAATCCTTTGTGAGACACTGGGATACTGGCGCAGAGGAGGTAAGGTTTACTAACAAAGTTATATTATTCGTAAGTTACACTGATAAATGTGCGTATTTTGCCAACAATAATAAGTGCCTTTTCCTCCAACCTAATATAACTAAAAAACTTACTTCTGCCATGCTCAGGTGCTTTTTGCCTAAGTTCATGTGCATACGAAATTACATTTCCCTATTTTATCCTACCTCGCACGTGACCGGAAAAGGGTGTTTGCTCAGCTGGATAACCACTCAAGTTTGTTTTGTCGCTCAAGGTCGTCTAGTACACACACCTGCCCCAGAAGGAAAATGGCCAGAGTGGGGATTTTCCCAGGACGGCTATGCTTATACAAACATATTATCCCACTTAGGTTTATTTATAAAATGTTTCTCTTAGGCTTTACGAAAACTAAACTGGGAACGACGTGAAGACCACATGGTCACGGCGAATTTTAAGCAAAACGAAAGATTAACACAAATAAACAAAAGAAAAGAAAAAAAAGTTTATGCTTATTAAGGAAATAGCCGGCGGTTACTGAATGGAAATGCTATGAAATGAAATAGAATTTATCACAAAGGAATGTGTACAAATGCAAATATAAAGCACGTTTTTTGCTTACGTGGCCTGAACAAACATTACATATTTTCTGAGAGTTTACTCTATAATGAGGAATGATCCACTTGCCTAACGGATTCCTAACCGCTACAAGAGCGAGAGAGAGAGAGAGAGGGAGAGATTAAACTCTGAGCGCCAGCATTACAGAAATTTGCTGGGTGACCCACGTGGGATCTAACATGTGCCTAGCTAGAATTCCAAGACAACAAATTGTCTGGATAACACAGGGAGAAATTACATGCACTATTTCCTTTTCACAATGCTTTGTAATTCCCTAACTTGCCTATGTGAAAACATGCAAGCCCTCATGCAGGGGCTATCAAAATATGTGTAACGGATGCTAACTTTCTTTTCTCGATAACTGGGTTGCATGTACGTGCCTAACGTTTCCCTATTGCTATTTTCAGTTACAATTTCACTTCCTATCCTAAAATAAAATAAAAATGCTCACTGTGTGGAATTCCTTGACTGTGTGCTTGCGGATTTTATGCTAAAGGTTCTTTTCTTCTCTTGTATTCAGCCTAGCTTTGCTAGTCGCTGACACTGCAAGTTGAGATTTTCTGCAATTGCAAATTTACGAGATCTAGGGCTCGATCACCATTTTTACGATTTTATTGGGTGAAATGGTTGTCATGAGCCAGTTATAGACTCTAAAATTTTGATTATGTTACTTACCTCGGTACTGGTATGTTATCTGACTGATGTTGATTCAGGTAATTGTAAAAAAAAAAAAAAAAAAAAAAAAGGATAAACAGGGAATTTAACTAAGCTGAGGGCTCTACTCACAAGCTAGTTGTAAGTAAACATGTTAGGGTAAGTTTAAGGCTATGTGATTTTATGTAATTATTCAAACAAAAGGCATTTATGTAACACTGCCCTAACAAGGCAAGGTTAATATGGAAACACTGGCACTTAGAAATGAAATAGGAAGTTTAGTACAAGAATTAAAACTGTGTGACTGAATGGAGGAACCTTTGCAACAGATCAATTTACCTTATAGACGAGGTGGCTTCAGCGAGGATATACAGAATTCCAGTTATTTCTGATGTACTTTCCTATGGCAGCAGGAAGGACCCATAACTATTCAAGTTTGTTTATTATTACTTAAATACTTTGTACGGCCTACTGTTCTTCCGGCAGCTATACTGATAATTGGCAATTATTTTACTCCTCCTCTCTTTGTATTCTTCTTGTTTCCGAGGGCGCGTTGAGACCTGCTGATAACAAGAAGGGAGATTTCTGTCAGAGCCAGAGGACAGTTCAGCCAATCTTGAGTATAAGCCAGTCTTCAGTTGAGTGAGTTATCGACAAGTCTGATGTACATTTGTGGCACTGCTAATATCACTTTGAGTCAAGGGTCCCTCATGAGGCATTTTTATATTTCCCTGTGACTCCATATTTTGGACGGTATATTTGGCAGCCACCCGGATGCTCTCTGGCCCCCACGGTTTATGGTTCATCACGGTCTCACACTTCACATCTCCTTGATGGATGATTCTGTCGGGACATATAACATTCTACGAAGCATTAGCGTCAGTAACTTCTTGCTCGGATGTACTACAGTGAATACCAAGTATTGTTAGGGCAAATACTTAATGGTAACCGTAGACATCTCTTTGAGCCTTTGTTGCTGCCTTTTAATGACCTTTCTGCCTGTAATTGGTTAAGTATGATTACATTTGTTTATTAAATTTTTGTAAATTGAAGGATTTTTCTTCTCCTTACAGTGGTTCTAATGTCCTGCTGAAGGTGATTATTTATAGTATTGTACGTAAGTGGTAAGCTAAGATTTCGTTTTCATTATCATAAGTTAAAATACACAATTGAAGAATATTATCTTTCTATAAATAGTTACTTATATGGGTGTTACATCATTTCAGGATAGGGTTATCAAGCATTGATAATATGGTTATTTGGATTAGTTTTTCCTGTTCTTGACCTACTCACAGTTAAGGTGACCGAATATTACAACAAGTCCTGCACTTTCAATAATCTTAGTCAGGAAGAAAAATTATCTATGAAAGGTATTCTTGCCAATTACAAGGCCAAATTAAATGAGTTAGGCACTCAGCTTTTGGCTGAAAAAATTTCTGATGATTCTGATAACGCAGATTTGGAGGTTGAATTATTATGTTGTCAGGACTATATGGATAAAATTAAAATGTGTTTTCCTCTACTAGAAATTTCTAGGGGTACTCATAACTCTAGTAATATTCCCGATGTAGCCAGAAGTTTACTTAAACGACATACAGCTCCTCCTTCCAAGTTTATAAGTGGATAAGAAGATTTCTGGAGGTTCATCACAAGGATCTGTGACCTCCCTGTGATTATGGCGAGGTGGGTTCATTTCCTGCTACCTGACATCTCAACCACTTCAATTTCTTGCTCTTGGATCTTAAGGCTTTGTAGTGACACGTGTATCCAAAAAAAGTGTGACGAATTCGAGAAGTTAAGAAGGCATTGTGGCTATTACAATTACATAAGTATTTGGTAAAAAGTGACCAGTAGATTCTACACATATATTTCAGCCTGAAAAGTAATAATAAAAATAATTGCCCACTTCGCTACGATTGTGAGGATGGGTCTATTCCAGCTATAATAAATATATCTAAAAAAATGACAGGTATATGTATGTAGGAGAGGCAATAGACTTTTATTCTTTTTGTGGTCAGATCGGCAACGTGACCTTGTGGTTATGGTGACGTGGGTTTGTTTCCCGCTACAGGACATCTCAACCACTTCAATTTCTTGCTCTTAGATCTTAAGGCTTTACAGTGACAAATGTATCCAAAGAAGCATGGAGAACTCGAGAAGTTAAAAGGGCGCCGTAGCTATTACAATTACATAAGTATCTGCTAAAAGGTGGCCAGTAGATTCTACATATATATTTCAGCCTAAAAAGCAAGGAAAATGATTGCCCACTTGGCTACACTGGTGAGGATGGATCTATTCCAGCTCTAATAAACATATCTAAAAAAGGGTGGGTATATGTATGTAGGAGAGGCAATACACTTTTATCCTTCTCGTGGTCAGGTCAACAATGTGACCTTGCGATTATGGTGACATGGGTTTGCTTCCCACTACCGGACATCTCAACCACTTTAATTTCTTACTCTTGGATCTTAAGGCTTTGTAGTGTATCCAAAAAAGTGCAAAAAATTTCAGAAGTTAAGAGGGCATTGTGGCTATTACAATTACATATGTATCTGGTAAAAAGCAACCAGGAGATTCTACATATGAGCCTATCAGTCGAGAAACATGCCAAGCGCCATCCTGGATCAAAGTATTTTTTAATTTAATTTATTATATTTTAAAAATGGCACTTGGCATGTTTCTCGACTAAAAAGCTCATATATATTTCAGCCTAAAAAGCAATAAAAATGATTGCCCACTTAGCTACGATGGTGAGGATGGGTCTATTCCAGCTCTAATAAATATATCTGAAAAATAGCAGGTATATGTATGTAGGAGAGTCAATATACTTTTGTCCTTCTCGTGGTCAGGTTGGCAACGTGACGTCCTTGTGATTATGGTGACGTGGGTTCATTTCCAGCTACCGGACATCTCAACCACTTCAATTTCTTGCTCTTGGATCTTAAGGCTTTGCAGTGACAAGTGTATCCAAAAGAGCACAAAGAATTCGAGAAGTTAGGAGGGCATTGTGGCTATTGCTATTATATATACTATATATATATATATTTATATATATATATATATATATATATATATATATATATATATATATATATATATATATATATATTTATATATATATATATATATATATATATATATATATATATATATATATATATATATATATATATATATATATATATATATATATATATATATATATATATATATATATATATATATATATATATATATATATATATATATATATATATATATATATATATATATATATATATATATATATATATATATATATATATATATATATATATATATATATATATATATATATATATTATATATATGTAAATATATATATATATATATATATATATATATATATATATATATATATATATATATATATATATATTATATATATGTAAATATATATATATATATATATATATATATATATATATATATATATATATATATATATATATATATATATATATATATATATATATATATATATATATATATATATACCTGTATATATATATATATATATATATATATATATATATATATATATATATATATATATATATATATATATATATATATATATATATATATATATATATATATATATATATATATATATATATATATATATATATATATATATATATATATATATATATATATATATATATCTATATCTGTGTGTGTGTGTATACACACACACACACATATATAAATATATATATATATATATATATATATATATATATATATATATATATATATATATATATATATATATATATATATATATATATATATATATATATATATATATATATATATATATATATATATATATATATATATATATATATATATATATATATATATATAATGTTGTAATTTTAAAACTGGGGTCTTGCTAAATCAATGGGGGTGTACTAGGATGATGCGCAACTTACCTTAATTGCCACAAAAACCTGGACTCTGGCCTTGGGGTCAGCTGAAATTACAAACAATACAAATGCCTGAAAGGCTACTTCAGAGTGGGGAGTGATTAGATAAACTCTGTGGTTAACGTAAATCATTATATTTACAAAGAAACCCAACGGAAGAATGGTAGCGCAATTCTGGAAAAAATGAGGCGAAGCAAGTGACGAGAAATTCCCGGAGGGAATACAAATGGGTTACCTGCTTCAAAGTTGTTGAAACGATATAAGGAGGGCGTTAAGCACACAGATGATACGGAAGTCCACAGTGAAAACTCCTAATCTGTAATTAAAACACTTACGGTTAGTTAACCGACTCTAGCACTGTAATGAAGGAATCGAGGACTCGCGTAAAAGATGCATAAACTGAACTCTATTCCCGTGACTGGAATATTAGATGATTACGTTACTCTTCTTGCAAATGCTTTGCAAATTAAACAGCACAAAATATATGTAATACAGGTCTCACTGTGATTATATCGCGCTACAAAATGAAAGGAAACACAGTTGGAGAATAACAGGGAAACATGGCTGACGAAAACCTTAAATCCTGGTACATTACCTTTCTTTATGAGCTGAAATTCTCTTCTTATGAGGGCCAGCGAAGGAGCGAATTAATTCACATCAAAAGTTACTTTGTTCCGCCGGCCAGCTGGCCTGCCTCGGGTGACGATTAGCTCTCTGCAGGAATCCGCACCTGGAATCAAGGGATTTCGACAGCACGGTGGACAAGGAAAGATTTAGAAAGGTTTCCCCCTAAAAAATGCAATGGGGGAGAGGTTTAGGGACGAATTTCTCAGTGTTTCATACTAAATTTGTCTGGTTTAATTACTTAGTCCTTTTACTTTAAATTTAGTGCAAAAGAATGTGGCGTAGGAGGTAATATTCTTAATACCTCCCCTGCCTTGATGACATTTACACCCTTAGTCGGGTTGAAATGGCTAAAGTTATGTTACTGCAGCAGGCAGTAATTTCTTTCTTCACCACCTTTGGGATACGTTAATCTAAAATATAATATTTCTGCTAAATGTTAGAGTCAATTATAACCAAAAGAAATCACTTATGTTTTACTTTACATTGCAGAATAAATTTACGCTGCTGGCAACAGTAATAATTTTACTTTCTAAGAAATGATAATAAACAGCATTTAGTGAAATAATAAACAGCTATATCATTACATAACTGGAAATAAAATTGAACCTATCATCGTGAGGTTAATACTGTTATGCTCAGAATACTTCATGCACTTATTAGTGAAACTTTTAGTCACAAGTTCATGCGGTTAATATACCTTGAGGAGGCAATACAACGAAAGCATTCGCGGGTTTTGTTAGGTCTTGCCATGATTTTGAGAGCGACGGCTCAGTGCCATTCGGGGCACTAATAACACTTGTGCCAGGGGTACATATTATGAGTACAAGTGATGTATCAACAATGGAAGCCAGAGGTATAAATTACTAGGAAAGAACAATAATAAAAGAGATTATCTCACTTTGGAGTCACTGATAAGGCATACCATCAACATGGCACTGACCTTATAGGTGCCTTGTGACACTCATCTACGTACGTGAGGTATAACATTGCGTGTAATTTACACAGTTGACGAGTCTGGGACTCGAGATTCGTCACAAAAGAATGACAAAAGAATAAATGACATGCACAAAGTAATTATAAATTGTTGTAAACAGGTGATGATTAAGAATGCTAAAATTATATTCCTTAGACTATGGAAATGGCTAGGTTCATTCTTTAGGGCAACAAACCTCAAAGGGAAGTCATAGGACTCACCAAATGTCAATTGCACTCTGCAATGTAGAGTGAAAAACAAGGTAAAATATAAGCCTTGCGTGAGACGTAAAATAATATTATTAATAGAACAGAATAATGAAAGGAAAGAAAATGTTAAAGGAAGAGAATGAATTACAGAGTTATAAGGAAACTGAATAAGGAAGGGAACCTGACACCCTCTTTTGCCTCTTCTGGATAGAGGTGCCAAGGTCCGCGTAGGATAGAAGGGTGGCACTGTGTCAGGTTGGCACTAGTGCCAAAGGAGCTCAGAGGCTCTCTTTTTGGCGATCTGGAGCCGCCTATTCCCATGATTTTCTTCCGTGAACCTGTTTTAGGGTGATGGTTTTCCTTGGTAGGGGAACCGGTCGTACCAAGTCCGAGAAGGACAACTTAGTGCCACCCGGGTCGGCTTCTTTGATGGCCGGAGTAGGGGCATTCTTTACAGGCTCTGACCCGAGTCGTTGCAGATGCTTGAGTTCATCGGCCAGTTGAGGTGTGGCAGAATCCTTACTCACACTTGTGTCTGCAGAGGACTGTGAAAGGGAGGAAGATGTTCTGGAGGGCGTGGGAGACTCACAGGTTGGAATGACCAGCTCAGGCATGGGTTGCGAGGCCACACCTTTGAGGGACCTTCCGCAGTGGTCAGAAGAATACCTCTCTCTTACTGGCACCAGTAATGGAGCCAAACCGGGGCGTGCTCTGGCACTGGCACTGGTATAGGATTTGGAGATTGCTCACCGTTCGGGATGGATGGAGCTTGGCACTGTTCAGTGCACTTAAGTGGCACTGGCAGAGATTGAGAATAATTTTTGGGATCTCCAGAAGGAAGTCGATTGGGTGCCTTGGCACTGGCACTGGGGCAGGACCTTGCACAGGACTGGGCTTTGGAATCTGCTCAGAAGGAGGGGGCCACTGCACAGGGTACTCAGGTGGCACTGGCAGTGGAATAAATGGAGGCTCTTGAGAATTGCTCATGACTAATGAATAACTTAAGGGGCTTGGAAACCCAGATTGTTGTATTTTTGAGGGAGACTGGAAGTCTTGTCCCAGGAGGAGGTCATAACCTCCAAGAATGTAGCTTGCTACGGCAGGGTTGCAGATTTTGGATGTATGAGGTCTCGTGACTCTCGGCTAAACAGTAAGAAGTGTCATTTTAAATTGATTGATACCCTCAATTGTGATGAGTTTACATCTGTTAATGTCAGCTCCATAGGGAACCTTGTCTTTCCTTATGAGGGAAATTTGTTCACCAGGATCATCAAATGCTTTGACCTGGCATGTGGGGTAGCTACCTCGAGGGGGTGCCACATATATGGGACCTTCGTCTGGAGGGCCCAAAGACTTAGAATTGGTAGATGCACTTGATTTATTAGGGCATTTTGCCCATTGGGCAGAGTGCCCATAAACTTTGCAAGCAGGGAAATAGCTCCTGCTATAATCTTTGCTTGGCACTGCCCCAGGGGAGGGAGCAGGCCCCTTACTTTTCATCCAAGAGCCAGATGAGGCTCATTGGGGCATTGGCCCATTTGAGGACTTAGAAGGATTTTCAGGCTGAGCCTCAGCCTTGAAACGGCACTGTTCAGTGGGGTGCCCTATTCTTTTGCAATATCTACACTCTGGTTTCCTTGGGACTTGCCCATGTTTGAGAGGGTGCTGAGAGTTGGTTGAGGCAGGTGAAGAGGGATATAATTTTCTTCCATGGGAACTAAGATTGGGATGATTGGTGTCCCAAGTGTCAGCCCAGCTTTTATAATGACTTAGCGGACAAGGTTAAGATTTCCTTGATCCTCAGGGGGGAGAGCATTGAATGCAATGGCATCCTCCCCTTCAAGGTGCCATCCCAGGATCAGAGATACTTCTTCAGTAGAGTGTTGATAGGTTGTCAGGACCTTTTCAATATGGTCAAGCCAGGCTTTGGGCTCGGCTTCGTCCCATTTTCTTATGAGGGAACCTACACTGCTGAGGGTTGAATGAGGAGAGGGCGTTGGGGTGCTGTGCCTGAACGCTCTGAGCCACCATTGCAAGCTGACGAGATCATTCTTTCTCCCTCTGCTGTCTTTCTGCCTCTTCTCGTTTCTCCTGGGCTATTCTTTCTTTCTCCTTCTCCTCTCTTTTTGCCTCTTATCATTTCTCCTGGGCTATTCTTTCTTTCTCCTTCTCCTGTCTTTCTGCCTCTTCTCGTCTCTCCTGGGCTATTCTTTCTTTCTTCTTCTTCTTTCTTTCTGCCTCTTTCTCCTGTCTTTCTGCCTCTCCTTGTTTCTCCTGGGTTAGTCTTTCTTTCTCCTTCTCCTGCCTTTCTGCCTCTTTTCATTTCTCCTGGGCTCTTCTTTCTGCCTCTCTTTCTGCCTAGGCACCGTCTAACTCTCTTGGACCCATTCCTTCAGGGCTTGTCCTGATAGTCCCATGTCCTTTCCAGTGGACATGTAGAATTTGAAGTCCTCGTTTTGCTGGGCTCTGGTTGTCGTTGACATCTTGAAATAATGCTTATATCGGCTTGACCCGTTGGAAAATCAACTATGTCTGAGAAGACTCAGGGCTGTTTGATGGAACAGGTTCAGTGTGTCTGATGAGACTCAAGTTGTTTGAAAAGACTTAATTTCAGGTGTCTGAAACACTCAATTGTTCAGAATGAACGAGAATTAATGTCTGAATAAGACAAATCTCAGGGTGTCTGAAAAGACGGTTAAAATTGATATGTCTGGATAAGACGAATCTGAAACACTCAATTGTTCAGAATGATTGAGAATTGTTATGTCTGAATAAGACAATAATTAATCAGTATGTCTGAAAAGACTTAGTTAAAATTTAATATGTCTGAATGAGACTTGGTTGATCGTGGTGAACGAATTTTAATATGCGTCTCAAAAGACGTAACTGGATTTTATGTCACGCACGGACTTGGCTGGCTGTAGCGTGAAATTAAGGTGTTCCTGAGAACTTAGGGTTTGTGCTAAATGAGTGATTTGGGGTCTCGTAAGACTAATGGTTGTTCAAATGAACTGGAATAATCAGTCCCGTAAGGACCTGGATGTGTGTGAAATACACGAATATAAAGCCTCGGAATGGACTTGGATATTTTTAGCGCAAGGTTTGACGCAAGCCTTGGGTAATGATTTGCAGAGAATTGTCAGAGCTGGCGGAAGTAAAATAACAGGCTTACGTAAAATTGGATACCGCTTAATATGCTTTGAATTTCCTGGCTCACATAAAATAGTCACAGTGCCTGAAGGAATGATTTATGCCGGCGGTGGCAGCAAATATCATAAATTTCTCTAGGCAAATGGGAAGCGGTACCTCAAGAAATTCGCCATTAAGTGCGAGGATGAATGTTAATGCTGGCAGTTCAGCAAATAATATAAAATTGTTTTGCTCTATAGGCAAATAGGAAAAATTCCTTCTATATATACGCCATTAGATGCGAAAAACGATGTAGCTGGCTCCTCGACTAAGAGAGAGAGAGAGAGAGAGAGAGAGAGAGAGAGAGAGAGAGAGAGAGAGAGAGAGAGAGAGAAATATGCATAAAATATGACGTGAAAGAAATGTGCTTATTTCAAAGTGTGAAATTAAAACTCAGTAGAATATGACAAGTACACAAAAAAAAAAAATTCTTAGTTTACCATGCATGGACAAATTTTCTTTCAACGATTTTTTCACGTAAAAAAAAAAGGAAAAGGAAATATTTACTTTATTCTAGAGACCTGATTTTGGTTACTTCGGTTCCACACGTACGCTAGAAGAGAAACAACGAACAAATAGTGAACAAATACAACGCAGTTTCGGCCCAGCTAACACCTGGCCAAGCAAAGTTTTCCGTGAACGAATAGGCCGATAAATTTCGGAAGATTTTCCTCACTTCTGGGCAATGAATGAATGGGAATTGACCATGTGCATTTCTTTTATAGGGAATTTGAACAAATGCGAGTACTAACCACGATTTTCGGCTCACATAGCTTGAACAAATTTTTACGGATTTATGAGATTTATTCAATAAGGAAGAATATCTTTGCCTAGCGAATTCCTAACCTCTATGAGAGAGAGAGAGAGAGAGAGAGAGAGAGAGAGAGAGAGAGAGAGAGAGAGAGAGATATTAACCTCTGTGAATGCCAGCGATACGGAAATTGCTCATTGACCCACGTGGGATCTAACACGTGTTCCTAACTATTCCAAGACGACAAGTTGTCTGGATGACGCAAAGAGGAAATACACGTACTGTTTTTTTTTTTTTTTTTTTTTTTTTTTAACGCTTCTTAATTCCTAGCTTGCCTATGTAAGAATATGCAAGAACTCATGCAGGGGCTATCTAAACTTGTGTAACGGAAACTAACTCTCTCTTCTCGATGAATGGATTGCATGCTCGTGTTCTAACAACTACTAACTCTCTTTCAGCCACGATTTTGTTCGTGCCTAACAAAAAATAAACACAGTAAAACGATACTTACTGTGGAAATGGATCAGTGGTGCGCTTATAGGGAGTTTACGCTAATTAAGAAGGTTAGTTTCTTATTATGCAGACCAACTTAGCAATGGCTATTCCGCTGACAAAAGCATACTCGGCAACAGGTCACCAGTGGTGTAATTTTAAAGCTGGGGTCTTGCTAGGTCAGTGGAGTGTACTAGGATGATGCGCAACTTACCTTAATTACCACAAAAATCTGGACTCTGGCCTTGGGGACAGCTAAAATTACAAACAACAAAAATACCTGAAAGGCTTCTTCAGGGGGAAGTGATTAGATAAACTCTGGGGTTAACTTAATTCATTATATTTACAAAGAAACACAACGGAAGAATGGTAGCGTAATTCTGGAGAAAATGAGGCGAAGCAAATGACAGGAAATTCCAGGAGGGAATACAAATGGGTTACCTGCTTCAAAGTTGTTGAAACGATGTAAGGAGGGCTGCTAAGCACACACATGATAGGCAAGTCCATAGTGAAAACTCCTAATCTGTAATTAAAACACTTACGGTTAGTTAACTGACTCAAGCACTGTAATGAATGAATCGAGGAATCGCATAAGAGATACCTAAAATGAACTCGATTCCCGTGACTCGAAGAACTGGCGATTACGCTACTCTTCTCGCAAATGCTTTGCAAATTAAACTGCACAAAATATACGCAATGCAGGTCTCACTGTGATTATATCGCTCTATGAAATGAAAGGAAACACAGTCGGAGAATAACAAGGAAACGTGGCTGACGAAAAACCTTAAATCCTGGTACATTACCTTTTTTATGAGCTGAAATTCTCTTCTTATGGGGGCCAGCGAAGGAGCGAATTAATTCACATCAAAAGTTACTTTGTTCTGCCCGCCACGTGTCCTACATAGGTAGGCAAATGGGGAAAGTGACAGAGCTCAGTCCACCGTGTCTGCGCCGACAATTCTGAGGGCGAGAGTTTTGCCCTGGCCTCTTTTATAGCGTCGGAAGTTACAGCTTTTCCTCCCGATGGCGGTGGGATCACCTGCCCACGTGGGAACGGCGGGCCACTTGGTTTCAAATTCAAAATGGCGGAACGCACGCGGTCCTCCGGCCAGCTGACCTGCTTCAGGTGACGATTAGCTCTCGGCAGGAATCCGCACCTGGAATCAAGGGATTTCGACAGCACGGTGGACAAGGAAAGATTTAAAAGGGTTTCCCCTCGAAAAAGGCAATGGGGGAGAGGTTTAGGGGTGAATTTCTCAGTGAATCATACTAAATTTGCCTGGTTTAATTGCTTAGTCTTTTATTTTAAATTTAGTGCAAAAAATGTCACATAGGAGGTAATATTCATATACACGCACACATACACACACACACACACACACACACACACACACACACACATATATATATATATATATATATATATATATATATATATATATATATATATATATATATATATATATATATATATATATATAAATATATATATATATATATATATATATATATATATATATATATATATATATATATATATATATATATATATATATATATATATATATATATATATATATATATATATATATATATATATAACAGAATCCACGAAAGAAAGGGAAACAATGGACTACTGGAAGGCCTTTCGACTTCTTTTCCCTTACTTAGCAGACTAAAGAAATATAAAAGTAAGTTTACAAAGAAAGCTTATATACATGACAGATGGGATTACAAAGATATACAGGCATTAAGTTACAAATGTCCTTTAATATCCAATTCGCTCTACATCGGAAATAATATATTTTCATATATGTTTCCCGAATGGGAATTTTCTAGTTGATAATAAGTTCATCGTCTCGTGACCTCGAACGACGGAAGAACAAGAACTCAGGACTACTGTGATGCCTTCAACCACATGGCAGAGACTAAAAGACCTAGCACAGTACGTAGTTCTTATCAAGTGTTGAGATTCTGCATCTATAAGCTTAATTACTTAATTCATCAGTAACAGCTACGATTAAGTTTAAGCTTCCATCATACTTACACTTATGGTCACGAATAGTGATATACCCACACACACACACACACACACACACACACACACACACACATACATATATATATATATATATATATATATATATATATATATATATATATATATATATATATATATATATATATATATATATATATATATATATATATATATATGTGTGTGTGTGTGTGTGTGTGTGTGTGTGTGTGTGTGTGTGTGTGTGTGTGTGTATGTATGTATATATATTTAAACGACCTTTTCAAACTACATTCTTAAGGCGGACAATACCTGAGTCATAATAGTGGTCATAAAGGTGTGAAATATTTTCTAAGGCAGGATGTACAGCAGGATGTACATTACAAAAGGGCTGGTGATGTAATGTGAATGCAGACATATCACAGCAAAATTTAAAACCTCATTCCAAGAAAACGGAAAAAAAATAAAGAAATATTCTCGTCAATCTTCCCCTCAGCTCGTCCGGGGAGTGAGTTTCTTTTCTTTTGTGTGTTTCATCTGACTGGTTAATGGTTAGTTTTAATAACTGATTTTTTCCCACTTGTTTGTAATGTATACCTTACTACTTGTTCTTCCAAAGAACTTTTTGTCTATCTGAAAATATTTCCAGTCACATGAAACATATCATGACATTTATTTTGGTAGAGGAAAATTAAAGCAGAAAGTTTGGTAGTTTTTGCACTTAATTCTTTGTCATTTTCTTTTTAAAAATATGTTCATTCTATCCTAAGAATGTTTTGCTGCTACATCGGTATCTTTTGAATGCACCTAATTTAAATGATAATAAAATATACATATACTCCATCACTGGTACCTTTAATAACACTAATGATTGGACGTTTGTTTCTTTTAAATGAGCCGAAAGAGAGAAAGGAGAGAAAAATGAGGCAGTTTTAGTGAAAAGCTTCTCTTCTGATGTGCATGGCATTTTTGCCGTGACGTATGATTGTGGTCCGTCAGTTACAGCAACCAGAAATATCTCTCCCACTTTTCTTTTTGCCTTGACGATCATGCATGAATATGCAAAGCATCCAGCGCTCAACTTTTAAGGTCTGTCTGTTAAAGTTCACAGTCGTGGGTTGTGTATGTCGTCTTGAATAGCAAATGGTGCAAGCCCAATCTGACATAAAGGAGAGGATTACACGCAAGCGAAATGGAAATGCAAATCAACAGAAAGAATAAACTGGGAACGCTGGTGTTCATTCATGTTCCTTAATACTTCACTTTAAGAGTGTTTTTACGATTTTGCAGCTTTTTTTTATTTTTTTTTTACCTTTGTTCCAAAATAAAGGAATTACGGTTTGGCGCTGGCGTTACCTGTTTATGTCTGGGATATTGCTATCGTGTTTAGGGTACGTTAATTCTTTTTTTTTTTTTTTTAGATTATATTTTTGATGAAGGTAGCCTGGTAATCTCTTGTCTGTGGGTGCTGGTTGGACATTGTTCGATTAAACCTAACGAAATAAACTTTACAACTCTCAGGAGGCCTGGTAATACGCGCCAGGTCCCCTTTTCCGAAATAGCACTGATCTACTTTTTTAGTGTGAAAAAAAAGCCAAATTTCTTCACTTCTTACAGATATTTCCAAAGTATTCAAGATATGAATTCATGATTCATGTATTCAGAAATTAAACTTATTGAGTCATAAACTTTATAAGGCTGAGCAAGAGGAATTAGTTTAGCATATTTGACAGGTCTCATGTTCTTTTTTTCTGTGTTACAGAAGACATCGTGTTCAGTCCCTGAATCCATCTACAAGGAATCTTTCTATAACTTGTGCCAATACCCAACCTTGTCGCTCTTTACCTTATTAACTATCATCTCATAGGCTGGAGTGAGGATCTAGTTGCCTGCCATAAAGTATTCAGTCTCACTGAACTGTCAACAGGAAGGCGAATCGTACTGTATGCTGTAACTGCATTTAATTTTTATCTAATCCACATTTGGATGAATGTTACACACGCTCATGTACTCTACGAACTACAATGAAATGCTCCAGGTCATTTTGAATGCCTTAATAATTGTCCTCCTAAAATGTTGCATGTATCCTTTCTTGATCTGCAAGAATATTATCGTATATTTGTATAGAAAGGATTGCAGACAGGAAAACAAAATCATAAATAAAAAAAAATACTGCATGCAGGGAATTATATTAATACAATCCACATAGTTTGGCAGATAACTTGCCTGACTAGGGTTACAGTTAAAAGCACCTTCAACTACTCTATTGTGAATGTTGTAGTGTCAAAGGAGGGTAAATATAAGACATATACACAACCCATTTGGAATATTCCTAACACACAGAAACAGAAATTATGCAGTGGGCTAACCAGAATACTATGGAGTATTTTCAGTGAAGCTATATCAAGAAGAATAATATTTTGAATAAAGATTATAACAGGTAAAATGTATTCCACTCGAGGGCAGAAAACGTCTTTATGCCCCTTTGAAGATTATATAAACCTCAGTGAACCCTACTAATATGAACATCCAAGAGTAGCGAATAATAAGATAGAACAATAAGGTATTAAACTTATCTCTCATCTAGGCAAGGAGATGAAGATGGCTGTGTCAGCTCGAACTGTGAGCACACAATTAATTCTAAATCGACCTTTAATCAGCCTTTCCACTTAAAGAGAAAATTAGCTGAAAACTTTAGAACAACTTCAGGAGACAAACTCGGTAGACAATTTTCTTCTTCCTACCTCTCTTAACTATTTGTTCTCGGTCTTAGAAGCCGAATGCCACCTTGGGCTCTCTATTTGACGGCGCTAAACCACGTAGGGAAATGTGCAAGAGAAGTTTAATGCTTAACCGGTATGGCAGCTGGCGCGCCTGAAGTGGCAAGCTCAAGAATACTTTAGGAGGTGAAACTGACTACTAAATGGTCTTTAAAATCGTAGGCAAAAGGAACCTGCCAGTCTGGTAAAACCTTCAACAATCCACTGACTTAGTAGATAATTAAACAATGGGGTAACTGGATGCGTAGCTTAGAACTTCTATTTTAAGGTATCACTTGGTACAAAAAAATAATGAAGTGATTTTTGTTCCATATAATCAAAGTTACAAATATCTGTTGAAAGTTATGATCAGTTTCAAAATACATGTTATATTTGTAATAAAAATGATAGATATACCATGAAGGCACATACAGAAAATACTAGAATGATATTAATTTTAGTTGTATCCATTTTAGATACCGATGGAGGAAGAGAACCTTCTCATAAACGTGTACAGACTTTCTAGTTTACATGAAAGTCTGAACTATGAAAATTCAATTAAATATATTAATATACAAATAACTTTGCATCACGTTAAAATAACTCTTATCATAGGGGTCTAGAAAGGAGAGAGATCCCGAGAAAAGTTCACATATTAATAAACCGAGCAGATACTAAACGCCAGTTTTCTTGACTTTTATTAAGAATAACCGATTACTGGACTAAATTAGTACTGCGAGAAACCCGTTTATAAATTATGCGAAGGAGAGCTTAAGGAAGGAGATGTATCTTCTCTACTGTACATAAAATATTCACTGATTAGGGAACGTAGAAGTTTCCCAAGGCTAACTGTGCCATAATTCCACTCGGTAATTGCCGGGTGAAATACACTTACATTTATTTGGATATCATTGAGACGTATCCATTCGCTGGAGGCTTTGCTAATATAGTGAGATAAAATGCGTTGTATGACATTGCATAACATAAAATGGAAATGTCCGAGATTATATTCATTAATTACTTGTATGTTGTTTGCAGTGCCAATGTTTGGTTTTGTGTGTGTGTGTGTTTTTTTTATAATGGATACGTTGAGAATAACGTTTGTTCCCTCATCCGAAAAACTAATAAAGAAAAAAAAAAGAAAAGAAAGAACTAAACGCACACACACACACACACACACACACACACACACACACACACACACACACACACACACACACACACACACACATATATATATATATATATATATATATATATATATATATATATATATATATATATATATATATATATATATATATATATATATATATATATATATATATATATATATATATATATATATATATATATATATATAATGTATATATAATGTGTATATATATATATATATATATATATATATATATATATATATATATATATATATATATATATATATATATATATATATATATTCTAGTATGGGTGGGTGCGCGATTGGATTACATTTCGACATTTTACCTTGGTCGTGGAAAGGGACTGTGTGCATTTTTGATCAATCGTCGAGAAAGTTCTGCCTTTCTTATTCACAGCCATCAAGTTAAGACTAAACTTTTGTAAGAGGTAACTGTAATAAAAGTAATTAATAGAATCACCGATATAGTGAATTCAAACGCTATAAGTCGGGTAAGGATCTAATGATCGGTGACGGAAGTGGTAAAGTAATTATAGGAAAGGACAGTGTACAAAGAAAAAAAATTCGAAAAGGCAAGATGAATAAAAAGTATGTATATAATATCATTTAAATGATCAGCGAACAGGTCTCTAGCTTCATTTTTGCAAAACACAAAGGGGAGCAGGGTATTAATTCCCGTTTTGCTCTAAAATACCGAGAATTGCTGAATGTTATCAATTCGTGAATAGCCAGAAGTATAGAAAGCTCCATTTTAAAGACACGGTTGTTCTGATGCCGATTATTATAATTATGAACCTGCTATTACATGATGACAGCATTTCAGGTTAAATTTTTGCGGAGTTATATCCTGGAAATGTTTGGTATTCGTCGGTATAACGTTGGTAATATATCTTTGGGCTAACAAGAAAAAATAAAAAAGAGCAGATGCACAGAACATAGTTTTTGGCAATGGTTTAAAGTATTCACTGTCTAAGTTGGGAACCGTATTTAAAAGTGAAAAAATTGCTAAACTCAGTAAACTGTGATGATTATAATATGACTTATGACGTATTTCATGGCCCGTACTTGTAGTCGTTTGAATTTTCAAATAAGGACACGTAGAAGGTAGACAACCAATGCATAGCCTTAAAATATAGGTCGCATATACATATTCCTTGGTACTTTTACACTGGACATCCATTGACATTTATTTACTGGATTCTGTTAACATATTAGAGATAGATATGGTGAATAATTAATGAACCATTAGCGCGGATAACGAGAAAGAACTGGATAGTTTAGGAGGTTAAATTGCCGATACATAGTGATACCATGTGTTATAACTCAATGAGAAATTTATAGTCATTAAAAGATCAGCCTTGCGCACATATATTCGACGATACATAGTATAACACGTATATAATAGACATTGGTCAGTATGACTGAACGGCAATTTCAGACATGGCAAGATCAAATTATGTTTCCATCACACTAGCACTTACATTACTGTAACTTAAAATGTTATTAATAACATTTACTGTGAGTTTCCGAGGAAATAGTACATCTATTTCATGAGACTCTAAGTCCAAGTATTAAGATATAAACAATATGGTTATCCATGCCAATTTTTTCGCCTTGAAATTTTTTTTAAATTTTAATTTCATAACTGAAAATCGGGAGGAATCCTTATATGCAGAACATCAGCTAATATAAGAATCTGCCTGAAGGGAGGAACAACTATCACTAACCGTTCAGTTAATTTTTTTTTTTTTTTTTTGGTGCTAAAGACATTCTGTTTAGAAATTCAGATAGAATTATTCATTACGAAAATATTATACTCTCATCGTTACGGATATCTCTTCCAGAATACATTACAATAGTTTATGTTCCCATTATTATTATTATTATTATTATTATTATTATTATTATTATTATTATTATTATTATTATTATTATTATTATTATTATTATTAAAGAGAGCATGGCAGCATTAGTAAAATTGATTTTATATATGGTCTTCTCAATTCTTCTTATCATTTTCTTCTCGTCAGGGCTGATATTAAGCTAACAACTGGCCGATGTTCATAGACTGGATAAGGAATTTGTTTCTTGAAATACTAATTTTATTCCTTATCCAGACTATGAACATTAGCCAGTTATTAGCAAATATCAGCTCTGACGAGAAGAAAATAATAAGAACTGAGAAGACCCTATATACTATCACTTCTACTGATGCTGCCATTCTCTTTAACAAAACTTGCTTGAAAGAGGGTGTATTACCTTCATATATTATTATTATTATTATTATTATTATTATTATTATTATTATTATTATTATTATTATTATTATTATTATTATTATTATTATTATTATTTAGTTCACTTGCATTAGCGCGAAATAGGCTTCCGTTGTTGGGACATGGTTCTTACGCCCTAATCAAGCCTTGTATCCCTTTCAACTCCTACCACCTCCAGGCAGGGTATGAGCTGATACGAGAACTGGCTTAATCTATCAAACCTGCGAATCCAACAGAATGAAATATCTTTTTTGAGCATATAAAACGGAAAGGAAAGATAGCTAAAGCACGAAGCTTTCCCATACAGGAGATAAATGGAAAGAAAACTTCAAAATGGTATGAGTTTGATATCCAGGAAAGACAATGTATCGGGATACAGGTTAAGAACAGGATTAAAAGCTTTTCAACGTAAGAGGCAGACATGCCTTATAGAGATCTCTCTAGGGACTGATTTTGTCCTTATCGCCTCTCATTCGAGAAATAATCCAGAATTTAGAGGAACGGATTTATTACTGGATCTGTCAAAATATCTGTAGTAGTACTAAAAGAGGGAGAGAATAAAAAAACAATGAAACAAGGAAAAAGCGGGAATAGAAGCAGAGGAAAGAAAATGAGTGGGTCAAATCGTTGACTGGACTGGAAGCCAATATTTTTTTTTATTTTAAATTTTAAAATTATTATTTTAATTATTCTTATTATTCTATTTTTAATATTTTGATTTTTAGTATTGTTAATTTTATTTTTGATTAAATCATTTAGCAATGGGAGCCTTCTTCCTTTTATTCAACACTGAACATGTGTACGATTGTACTGATCAAACTAGTAAATACTTCGTTCAAGAGATAACCGGCCCCTCCCCCAAAAATATATCACAAAGAAACGTAGCATGATCCTACCGTAGTTTCTAAAACTGAGCTGATAGTTGTGTGATTATGGCATCAATTCATTTTAATTTTAGACGGGGCGATAATGTGCTTTTGGGTTAATTAACCGGAACTGGATTATAATCTTATCCTTCTTTATTAATTACATTACGCACGGCCCTTGGATGAGAATCCCTTACACGGCTGCCTTCTTGGAATATTGGTATCGACATTTTATAAATATACTAGCAGATGTTCGCTATCGCTCTCATTTGCTAGTTCCCACATCCGTACCATACGCATACCCATACCCATATCCATATCTGTATCATACCCATACCCATATATGTATCATACCCAAACCCATACCATACCCATATCTGTATCTTACTGTAAGGTATTGCAGTATTTCTGTAATTTAATTTTGTAATAGCCTTGTGTGGCTTGTTTGCTTGCAGTACATGCACTCCTGTGATTTTGTTTTGCCAGTGCGAGGCGACGTTTGCCATCAGCTCATTTGCAGTGTCATTCAGGTCCAGGGCAGCAGCAAGTCAGGTTAATAGCAGCAGAGAATCGGTTTCTCGGCAGCGGAGCAGCAGGGAGTCCTTTGGATGGGCTACAGGTATTACCTACCTGTTGTTTTCGGCGGGAAGTGGAGGACCTCTTCGTCTGTTAGTATGACAGCTTCCCCGATGGCATCATGAGGATGTTTCGATGGCTCAACCGTGGCCATCTGTGTGAGGATTTGTTCCTTCGGCAGCAATGGCTGTCTCGACCCTATGCGTCTGTTTGTCTACGTACATCCTCGTTGACAGTGCTGACCGTCTCAACTACTCTTCGAGTTTGTCTCTTATTGTGGTTTGCTGCTTGGGTGTTGTTTATTTTACTGCTCTTGTTTATTATGGTTCTTGATTTTTTATTTGTTATGCTGTAACATTTATTTTACTGGTCCTGCATTATTTTTTATGCTGACTGTTTTTGTATTATGTTGCTAATGTATTATTTGTTATTGTTATGCTGCCTTTGAATTGCTTTTTGAACTATTTAAGATGTAATTATTTCGGTTTTGATTGTTGGTGCCTTTGTTATTAATTCATTATGTATGTTTATTTGATTTGTTTGTAACTGGACCTGACTCACTTGTACATAATGTATATTATTTTGTATATATAATAAATGAATCTTAAGGTAATTTTTTTTTTTTCTGCTCGTTTGCTTGTCACCTTTCTTCAGTCTTTACCGCACAATTGCTTGTTTTAGTTTAGAACCTGCTGGCCTTTGAAAGACGAGACCATTATACTTATCCATACACATATCATACCCATACCCATATATCTACCATAACCCATACCCATACCTTCAACCATATCTGTACCATACCCATACCCATATCTGTACCATACCCATACCCATATCTATATCATACCCATACCCATATCCATTTCATACCCATACCCATACCCATATCTATTCCATACCCATACCTATACCATAACATTCCCATACCTTCTGGTCATATGCAAACACCTGACCATATCTTGGTGTAGGTGTAGGAACAGCTGTTAATGAGTTTTGAATCAATGTTAATTCCACTGGCGGTTCCAGACCATCACCAGTAGTGCCTGCGGTTATTCTAGAATTACCAGCAAAGTCAATTTCGAAACGTTGAAAATTTCTGAACAGTTATTAGAATATTATTCTTGAGAGACGTCCTCACAACTCCAAGATCCTTTGAAACAGTATTCAGCTCCGGAAGCATTCCTGGAGAAATGTCCATTGGATTGTAACGTCTTCTTAAATTCTTTAAGACTCCAGGATCCTGTGAAGCCGTCTTCATCCCCTAAACGGAATGCAGGTGGTTCATAGTTACCACTTGGGGTTAATTAAACACTTCATAATAAATTATAAAGGTCAAGCAAGTTATATTTTGGTTTGAAAAACCCGTACATTACTCTTTTAAAAAAATGTTATAACAAATCTATAAACATTTTGTTAACAGTACTCAATCTGAACACATTTTATTTCATAAAACATCATAAAACTGATACCCATACCCATACCGCTACCAATACCCATACCCAAACCCATGTCTGTACCATACCCATGCCCATACCCATACCCGTACCCATATCCTAACCATACCCATACCTATACCCATACTCATTCCTAGACCCATACCCATACCCATATCCATTCCATACCCATATCCATACACAAACCCATACCATAACATACCATTCCCATACCTTCCGGTTATATACAAACATCATAAAACATGAAAAAGGAAAGGGGGGGAGGGAAGAGGGAGGGAAGAGGGATGAAAAAGGAGGGGAAGGGAGGAGGAGGGGGGGAGGGGTATTATCTTTTTCCATGAGGGAGTTGAGGTCCTTGGGAGAGCGGGGGGTTGTTTAGGGACCTACCTGCTTAAACCCGTTTTTGGATAGAAGAAGTGGGCGAAATGGGGACACACACACACACATAAACACACACACACACACACACACACACACACACACACGCAGAAATAAAGCCAATAGATTAACCGGAGTGCAGCAAGATCTCTAGTCCCTTGTAACGGCACAGTTAAAAGGAATATCATTGAATTTTGTTTTATCAAGTCAAATAATGGAAGTGTTCTAAATTTAGATCTTGGTTTGTTTAAACTTGATGCCTTCATAATTAAAAAAAGTTTTTTGATAAATATAAGCCACAAAATTACTATTCAATTTTATACATGTTTCTGGATTTTTAATGGGTAAAATTCCATATCTCTTGTGGTTAAGTATATGGTTTTTGTTTGTGACTGCGTGATCCTGGATTACCTTTTTGTTTATTACCCTTTGACAATTAACCGTCTGATATTCGGTTTTATACATGTTTTTGGATTTTGTATAGCTGTTTCCGTATCTCTCTCGGTTAGACCTATGGTTTTAGTTTGTGACTGCGTGATCCTGGATCATCGTGGATTATCTTTTTGTTTCTTACCCTTGGACAATTAACCGTCTGGTATTCTTGTTCTTTTAGTTTATCTTGTAACCTGCTTTTTCAACTGTGTCTGTCTCAGTTGTGCCCCGACGACGTGTGAATAAACATGTGAAAGACCTTGGTACTGAACTTCTGCCTGTCATTTTCCTTTGGTATTCGCTCATATACTGAAGTCAAGTACACACACACACACACACACACACACACACACACACACACACACACACACACACACACACACACACATATATATATATATATATATATATATATATATATATATATATATATATATATATATATATATATATATATATATATATATATATATATATATATATATATAAGTGAATGTTTATATGTATGCAACTTTGTTTGTATGAATGTATGTAACTTTGTGCTCTACAGAAATCCGGACCGCTTGATCAATCTAGACAAAATTTGGCTGCGGCCATAATTTAACCCAACTTAGACAACAGGGTAGGTTTCAAACTCATTCCCCTTTCCCCTTCCCCTTCCTCATCCCCCTTCCCCCTTCCCTTTGTAACTTATGTGGTAACCGCTAGACCGACCTAGAAAAAATCTGGCATATGACCACCATTTGACCCGGTTAGATAATAGGGTAGGTTTCAAACCTGTACCCCCTTTCTCTTCCCCCTTCCCTTTCTAACTTATGTGGTAACCACTTGACCGATCTAGACAAAATTTCGCACATGGCCGTCGTTTGACCCACTTAGGTAAAAAGGTAGGTTTCAAACCCGTACCCCCTTCCCCTTCCCCCTTCCTTTTGTAACTTATGTGGTAACCGCTTGACCGATCTAGACAAAATTTGGCACGTGGCCATCAATTGACCCAACTTAGATAATAGGGCAGGTTTCAAATCCATGCCCACTTCCCCTTTCCCCATCCCCCTTTCCCTTTCCCTTAGTAACATATGTGGTAACTGCTTGACTGATCTAGACAAAATTTGGTACATGGTCATCATTTGACCCAACTTAGATAATAGGGCAGTTTTCAAATCCATACCCCCTTCCCCTTTCCCCATCCACCTTTCCCCTTCCCTTAGTAACTTAGATAATAGGGTAGGTTTCAAATCCGTATCCCCTTCCCCTTCCCTTTCCCCTTCCCCTTCCCCCATCCACCTTCCCCAGTCCCTTTGTAACTTATATGGTAAATAAACTCTACGGGTTCTTCATACCTCATTTCATTTACTTGAAACATTATATATATATATATATATATATATATATATATATATATATATATATATATATATATATATATATATATATATATATATATATATATATATATATATATATATATATATATATATATATATATGTATATATATATATATATATATATATATATATATATATATATATATATATATATATATATATATATATATATATATATATATATATATATATATATATATATATATATATATATATATATATATATGGATGTATGTACATATGTGTGTTTGTGCATGTTCCAGCATAACCCTGAAATGCATTTAGCAATTTCAGCCAAACTTGATATACATAATGAACTACTATCTGTGCATAAATAATACATCACTGGCACCAAGAGGGTTGGGGACGGGAAGGGGGTGACATGCAAAAATAACCGAAAACAACTGGAAATTAGTGTCTAATCCATAGTTTTCGAGGTAGCTGAGATGAACAGTCACACTCCCAGTGCCCTTTAAGTCCAAGTTCAGCCCTGATAGGGAGGTGGGGTGAGAAGGGGTGAAAATAAAATGTAAAAAATGACAGACAGTAGTGTCTAATCCACTGCCTTCGAGGTTGCTGATATGAATAGTGACACTCCCCATGCCCTTTAAGTCCAAGTTCAGCCCAATAGGAATTGTGGGGGGATGGGGTGAGAAGGGGTGAAATATAAAATGTCAAAAATGCTGGGCAATGTAACTGAAGCAACTATCTTAATAGGAAAGGAAGAGAGAGAGAGAGAGAGAGAGAGAGAGAGAGAGAGAGAGAGAGAGAGAGAGAGAGAGAGAGAGAGAGAGAGAGAGAAGGGGAGAAAGTAAGAGAGAGAGTAGAGGGGATGTTAGGAAGGAGAGAGAGAGAGAGAGAGAGAGAGAGAGAGAGAGAGAGAGAGAGAGAGAGAGTAGAAGGGGTGTTAGGGAGGAGAAAGAAGGAAAGAGTGAGAGAGAGGAAGAGAGTAGATGGGGTGTTAGACAGAGAGAGAGAGAGAGAGAGAGAGAGAGAGAGAGAGAGGGCGGGGGGAGAGTAGTGGGGGTGTTAGGGAAGAGAAAGAGGTGAAAGAGTGAGGGAGACTTAGGGAGAGAGAGAAAGAGAGTTTATCGGTTGTCATTCAGAGTTTTCCTGGGTAGTGCCAGGTTGGTCAGCTGGTATTAATATATTATTGAAAATTATTTTCAGTCACCACAGTAATATCTGGATTAAAGGGACAGTCACCACAGTAATACCTGGTTGAAGGCGACAGGCAACACAGTAATACCTGGACTAAAGGGACAGTCACCACAATAATTTCAGGTTAAAAGGGTCAGTTCACCCACGACTCTTCGAAGGATGAACGTTTGCAAGAAAAAAGTACAACTGTCAGTCTGACCGTCAACACACACCACTCCCCCTCTACCTTCTTCCTCCCCTCCCCTTCCCTCTACCATCCCCCCCCTCCCATTACACATACTGTGTGTTTGTATGTATATATATATATATATATATATATATATATATATATATATATATATATGTGTGTGTGTGTGTGTGTGTGTGTGTGTGTGTGTGTGTGTGTGTGTGTGTGTGTGTGCGTGCGTGTGTGTGTTACAGTAAGACCGTGAAATCACCAATCCACTGTGGGACATTTGAATCCCCGAGTGGCTAGTACTAAACATGGTGAAACAGTTTCACTATGTTTAGTACTAGCCCCTCGGAGATCAAATGCTCATAAGCGAATTGGTGATTTCACGAATTCCCTAAAAATTTCAGGGATTTCATGAGATTCCTGGTTTCACAAACTTACTGTAACACACACACACACACACACACACACACACACACACACACACACACATATATATATATATATATATATATATATATATATATATATATATATATATATATATATATATATATATATATATATTCCTTGTAAAGCATGTGTACTATAATTGAAAATGCTTTTCTTTCTTGTGATTAATAATTCTGTCTTGGATTCATTTAAGAAGACATTCTGCTTGGGGAAAAGGTGACAGTGTCATACAAACTTCCGCAACGAATATAAGTTCACGTATACCGAAAGGTTAATAGGTGAAAAGATTCACTCATGGAAATGAATAGTGGATGAATTATTGTAGAGACTATATAGGGCACTCCTTGAAGAATTATATAAACCCTCCATGACCAAAATAATCCTGCGGCAGTGAACCTTATCAAGTCATATTTAAATGCGAATACCACACAAGGAACTGCCTCACCGTCAGCGAAAGCCTGTACTAACGTTCGAATTTCTCCCTACCCTCTCGCTAAGAACAGGGAAGAGACATGGGAAAATCATTATTACCCATATTAGATAATGGGGATAACACGCAAACCATCATAGTGATGAATGCGCAGGGTTTAGTTTCGAGTAACTCAAAAAGATAGAGTTCTTAGAAGAACTAACCCAAACTGAAAAAATAGAAATAATGAATATAAGTGAAACCTGGTATTCCCAAGAGACTGGTAATGATAATCAGATAAAGGGTTTCCTAACTTATAGATCAGATAGAAAAAATAGGAATCAAGGGGGAACCGCAATATATGGGAGAGACGTTAATCAAGGAAAAATTTTTGAGAAATATAGTAACACAGAATGTGAATTAATAGCGGTAGAACTTGAATCTGAAAAATTAGTGAACATCGTAATATACAGACCCACTAATACTAAAGAGTTTGACATAATAATAGACAAATTGGATGATATATGTAGAAATCACAAAGACTGGACTATACCCCTATCCGGAGACTTTAACTTTCCTTTCGTAGATTGGAAAGAACGAGTAGGAGACTGTGGTTATATTTATGCATATAAAAAAGGAGAGTAATAGTAGTGCAGATGATAAGAGACAATTTGAAAAGCTATTAGATATGCTACTAGAACATAACATTCAGCAAATAATCACCTTCCAACAAGAAAGGATAATATTTTAGACCTAGTATTTGTGAACGAGGTGAACTATGTTTTAAAGATATAATTGTGTATAATATGAGTATTTCAGACCATAATGTCATAGAATTAACAGTCCGTTCCAAAGCACATGACAACAGAGATAAGCAAGAGACGAAAAAGTGGGAAGGATATGGAAAATACAATTTCTATAGTAAAAATATAAAATGGTCAGAAATAAATGAAGAATTAAACAAAGACTGGGAAAACATATTCGTAAGTGATAATATACAGGTAAATACGGATATATTATATAAAATATTAGAGAAAATAGTGAAAAAATATATACCGAAGAAGAAGAAAAGTAAGCATCAGTCATGCATACCAAGAGACAGAAGGATCTGGTTCCAAAAATCAGAAAGTGGAAAAAAAGTCTTTCAAAATAAAAGAATGCATGGAAAGTGATGGAACTAAAAAGTAAGATAGAAAATGAGGCACAAAAGATTATACAATCAAAAGAAAATGTTAAAACGAGACTTAGAAGAAAAGACCCTACAAAATATCAAGTAAAACCCCAAAATATTTTACTCATATGCAAAAATGATGTATAAAAGAAGAGTAGAAATAGGCGCTCTATGAATTGAAGGGCGATTAACGAGTGAAAAAAAGGAAATTGCAACATATTAGCAGAAAGATATAAGAGAGAATTTACACCTAGAATTGATAATGAAGATAATGATACAGAAATTAGAGATGAAAATAGTGAATATTTATTGGACATAGATATTAATGAAGCAGATATTGTGCAGGCTATTAATGAACTTAAAAATCGATCAGCAGCCGGACCAAACGGCGTCCCTGCCATTTTGTTAAAGAGGGTAGTTCACTCTATCGCAAAGCTGCCCACAATATTATTAAGACAAAGTGTAGATACAGGCAAGATTTATGATGAACATAGAATAGCATATATTACCCCTATTTTCAAAAGTGGATCAAGACTAGAGGCAAGTAATTATAGGCCTGTGAGTCTAACATCACATGAAAGTGTATGAAAGGGTAATGAAAAAAAATATAATGAAACATTTAATGAAAAATAGTTTGTTTAATATAGGACAACATGGTTTTGCACCCAGAAAAAGTACACAAACATAACTGTTAGTCCACCATGAAAACATATAAATATATGATAAAAAAAAAAAAAAAAGATACAGATGTGGTTTACCTAGACTTTGCAAAAATTTTTGACCAGGTAGACCATAATAGATTAGCAAAAAAAATTAGAAAACAGAATATTGTGGACAAAGTACGAAGATGGATAAAAGAATTTTTGCAAAACAGAAAACAGATAATGATTGCAAACGATGAGAAATCGGATAAAGCTAAGGTAATATCCGGTGTGCCACAAGGTACAGCGTTAGATGCATTGCTGTTTGTTATTATGATTGCAGGCATAGACAGTAATGTTAAGGACTCGGTAGTGAGAAGTTTCGCCGGTGACACAAGAATAAGTAGAGAAATTACTTGTGATAAAGATAGGGATTCGGTACAAAGAGACCTAAACAAAATATATGAATGGGCAGAGGTAAATAGGATTGTATTTAACTCTGATAAATTTGAATCAATAAATTATGTTGATAAAGAAGGAATGGTTTTTGCATATAGGGGACCTAATAACGAGACAATCACAAATAAGGAAGCAGTTAAAGACCTGGTGTGATATTGAATAGGAATATCCTATGCAATGATCAAATAGCAATACTATTGGCAACATGCAAAGCAAAAATGGTAATGTTGTTCTAGCACTTCAAAACAAGAAAAGCCGAACACATGATTATGCTTTATAAAACGTAAGTACGTAGTCCACTTGAATATTGCAATATGATATGGTACCCACGCTACCAAAAGGGTGTTGTACAATAGAGAGTGTACAAAGGTCCTTCACAGCTAGAATAGAAAAAGTTAAGGACCTTGACTACTGGGAAAGACTACAATTCTTAAAATTATATTA
>JANJGK010000041.1:2686350-2721726 GCA_039081455.1 Macrobrachium rosenbergii
AACTGCTGAAATTGTCGTCGCTAAGGAAATGGCTGCCAAGTACAATTCAGCACAAGATGCAAATTAGAACGATAGCAAGGTGAATGGTAGACTTTAAAATATGCATCATGTCTACAGAATTTCTGCAAAGAAGGATAGAATCTTTTATATTTGTGACATAACGTTACTCAGTTCAGGATGGGAATTCTGGAATATGCCTGTGTTGTGATTCGAAACAAAACTACTGTATTCTGTATACTTTAGCTCATTATGTTGCCCTAAGCATAATAACTCATAAAACAAAATAAATAAAATACAAAGGGTATTAAAATATGTGCACCCAAAGCAATCTGGTTATGACTGAAATATGCCTTTGCCGCATTAACGCAAGGAAACTAAATGGCCCCCATTATATGCTTCAGAAACCCAACAGCTCTAGAGTTGAAAGGCTGCTAATTGTTATTGTTAAAGAATATAGTTTATATTAATTTATGAACCAGATCTAAACCACAAACGTACTAAACAGTGACCTAAGACTTTAAGGTTATTTGTTTCTCAGACTTTAAAATATTACTTCCCTCGTTGTTCTTACCCCCCAGTGTTGTGGTGGGGTATTTTTCATAATTAGTGCAGTGGGGTATGTACAACACCACTCAGAGTTAATTTTTTTTTTATTTTACAATACTTTATACGGGTTTTAAGCAGTAGATTTAACGAATAAACGGGTTTTTAATTTATTGATTAGAGAAAGAGATATTCTCAAAACGTATTCATCTTGAACATATTTAGGGAAATGTTCTTTGTATACAAATCATTTATCTGTGCAGATTTTTTTTATACAGTTACTGAGGAACCCTCATATCTCTGACCTATATACCTGTTTAGAGAAATGCCTAATTTTTGACGAAAAATCCCCACCCCTCAAGCTTATCCGCACTAAATTCATTAGGCATATCCACAAAATATCATTATTCCAAATCAAAGTACCAACCTTATCAAGTATTGGTGACATACCATTTTATTATGAAATTTTACATGAGATAGTTTATTATAGCTATCCCAATGAAAAATATAGAGATGTCAGGATAAGGCATGCATGTAGCTTGCACACACACACACACACACACACACACACACACACACACATAATATATAATATATATATATTATATATATTATATATATATATATATATATATATATATATATATATATATATATATATTATATATATATATATATATATATATATATATATATATAATAATATATATATTACTAGCTGACCAACCCGGCACTGCCAGGAGAAACTTTGAAGGATTCAGATCATCAATATCTTTCCTTTTCACAGACTACCATCATTAGTGCTACAGTTCTTCACTTTATGACTTACTGCAAAAACAAAATGGATCACTATTATTATTATTATTATTATTATTATTATTATTATTATTATTATTATTATTATTATTATTATTATTATTAAAAAGGATGGCTGTATTATGCAAATTTATCTTATATAGTGTCTTTTCTATCCTCCTTATGATTCGCTTTTCAGGCTCAGCGATGTTAGTCAGTAACACTCTGATATTCATGTTGGAAAAGGACAGTGTGCGGAATATTGGAAGTCTTTTATTGAAATATTGAATCAGAAATCGTTCGTCTGGGTTCAGGTTCTATTCTAGGTACCGTCGACATGTTTCAACCAGCTCGTTGGTCATCCTCTGGACGTGGTTGCAGAAGGTCTGAAGAAACGAGGTGCTCGGGTTGGTATTTATAGGGGGGGTCTTGATCGGTGCTGAATTATGATTGGCAGCCCGGGGCATGTACCCTCGGGCGGAGCCTTCTCATCCAAGTCGAAGTTAGGTTTTCGTCTTGCGTGCGAGCCGCGTTGTAGTGCTGAGGTTGAAGAGAGGAATTTCGATCCTCGGATGCCGAATTTTGATTTGCTCATACGCTATGGGGATCGCTCGGTGCAAGTCTCCTGGCTACCGTGGGGAGGAGAAAGGTTTCTTGCATAATGTTGAGTGTTGGTTTCTCCTTCCCAATGTGCAATGCTTCCAAGAGGCGTGGGCGGTGGTGGTCGGTAATTTGGTCAATTATTTTGATGTTCGAGATTATGTCTTTTCTTGCTATTCTTTGGTTATGGACGGTCCTGGCATGATTAAAGATAGCCCCCTCTTGGGCATGGCAGGAAATCCTCTTGGAGAAACGTATGGTGGTCATACCGATGTAAGAACCGAGGCATCCTCTGATGGGGCATGAGTACCGGTATACCACGTTGGTTTTCTTCAACGGGTCCTGCTGAGGGGGGGCTGGGTTGTTGCGCATAACCAGGCTGCTCGTCTTTCTGCTCTTGTAATAAATAACCAGATGCATATTTTTGTTGGAGTCAACAGGGCTGACATTATTCTCGATGATGTTTTTGAGGGTGCGTTCGTCTTCTTTATATTTATGGTGAAATTGTCCTTTGTAGAAGAGCTCTATGTGTTCAGGGGCATTGGGGCGAGATTCCTGACAGTACCATCTATCGATGTTCGCCTTGATAGATTCTTCTATATCCCGGTTTGGGTGTCCATTGTCGACGAGGGTTTGGGCTACATGTTCTATTTCTCCGTGGGTGTCGTTCCAGGAGGAGCAGTGTGAGAGAGGCACTCCTGACGTAGACGCTGATGGTGGAGCGCTTATACCTCTCGGGGCACTCGCTCGCCCCGTTCATACACATGCCCAGGTTCGTGTGTTTCGTGTAGACCCTCGTAGAGAAAGAGGCCTCTCTCTGTTCCACAAGAACGTCAAGGAAGGGGAGGCAGCGGTTTTAGCTCTGCTCGATCGTGAAACTGAGGCAGCTATGGTGTTGGAATGCACGCCTCAGGTTTTTGATCTCCTCTTGCAAATTGGCGCTGACGAAGGTGTCGTCGATGCAGCGCACGTATGAGCTGGTCGAAACATGTCGACAGTACCTAGAATAGAACCTGAACCCAGACGAACGATTTCTGATTGGATATTTTAATAAAAGACTTCCAATATTCCGCACACTGTCCTTTTCCAACATGAATATCGACCAGTTACTGACTAACATCGCTGAGCCTGAAAAGCGAATCATAAGGAGGATAGAAAAGACACTATATAAGATAAATTCGCATAATACAGCCATCCTTTTTAATAAGACCTGTTTAAAAGAGGGTCTACTCCCATCATATTATTATTATTATTATTATTATTATTATTATTATTATTATTATTATTATTATTATTATTATTATTATTAGTCATTTCACGCAAGTAACTGGACAGTTTTCATATAATGGCATTGAGTTGAAATTACTAATGATGATATTATTATTATTATTATTATTATTATTATTATTATTATTATTATTATTATTATTATTATTATTATTATTATTATTATTATTATTTTTATTATTAGACATGTCATGCAAGTAACTGTATCATTTTCTTTTAACTGTATTGAGTTGAAATTACTGATGATATTATTATTACTATTATTATTATTGTTATTATTATTATTATTTCCTTTTTTTTTCTCCTTCTTCCTCCTCCTCCTTCCCCACGGAACCAACCTTCTTCTTCCTCCTCCTTCTTCCTTGCTAATCCCACCTTCTTCCTCCTTCTTCTTACCCGCAGATCCAACCTTCTTCCTCCTATTTTTTCCTTGCAAATCCAGCTTTCTTCTTCCTCCTTCTTCCTCACAAATCCAACCTTCTTCCTCCTCCCAGTTCCTTGCGAATCCACTGTGAGGAAATCCATATTGCACATGGTTCCCCTACCCTCCTGATCCCTTACCTATCCGATACCCAACAAAGACGATCGTGAATACCAGGTATGTAGTGAAAGTTGTTGCCAGACTGCCCGATAATTAATTCCGAACGTCATTTAAACCGACGTTATAATGAAATACATAACCATAATGTTCCAAAGAAGTTGTTATAACGAACTCAGATGGTCAAAACGAAGAAGGAACAAACAAATTAATGAGGAAAATCACATTTGAACAGGTGAAAAAAAGGAGATATCGTGCACCTTGCATGTTGGGCTTAGTCAGTAGATACTACACATGTGAGGATGGGGAAGGCTTTTCTTCCGTCTTGGATTCGGTTACTACAGAAAACGGATCTCTACTTATAGAAATTATCAAAAGTGTACCTCTACTTATAGAAATTATTGATACAGGTTTTCAATGCTGATTTTATCGAGGTAATTACCAATTATATTAATAATTATCATACATCATTATTAAATTTCCCGTAAATTCTGATCAAAGATCGTTTATAGGGGATTTATTGTTGCAGGTTAATCATACGTCTGACAGCGCCTGGAAGAAAACCTGGAGCAGTCAGGCGATAAATGACCATTAACCCATAAAGCATCTGAAGGAAAACCTGATGGAATTGGTAAAAGCGAAAATTTCATTCATTTTTTTTCTGTCTGTGTATGTCTGTCACGTGGTAAGGGTTTGATTTCGAGTTATAAGCTTCCTGGGGTGACCCCTGGAAGCTTATAACTCAAAATCAAACCCCTACCACCGTGACAGACATAGGCTACACAGACAGACAAATTGAATGAAATTTTCGTTTTTACCAATTCCGTCAGGTTTTCCTTCAGGTGCTTTATGGGTTAATGATCATTTGTATATAGTGTGTATGTACGTATTCTTGTGTGTGTACGAAAGCTCATTATAAGCAAATCAATCACACAAACGGGTTAAGATATTCTGAAAATGAAAATGTCCCGGAAGTTGTTTGGTTATGGATAATAAACATCCTAGGAAGGTAATGAGAAGGCAACGTGAAAATCGACCCGACCCCTCTCTGAACCGAGCGTGGGTCGTTGCTTAAAAATTTTTATTTATGATGAAAACGTTCTGCAAACTGATAAATGCATGCAATCATATTATACCATTTAATCTACTTATTATTTTGGTTCCAAACGTTGTTCTGTTTTTTTTTTCTCTCTCTCTCTCTCCCTGATCTCATAATTTTCTTTTCTGCGTCAGCTTCATTGGGACAATTTAATTTTTAATATCTTTATATCATAATATTAAAATACCATCCATTTTTTTTTCAGTTTCTTAATGTGAAGTATTGTATCTTCGACAAGTAAATATTCATGTATTCCTCATTTTTTGCAAGTATAAGGAAAAATATTCCATTACAACTTATTCAGTCCGTATCAAATTTGATGGGTATATAATGTCCATGTTCAAACAGTTCTACTGATATATGGATAATAGGTATCTAATACGTACGTCTGTTGTTTGTTTAACAATACTGACTAAAAATACCAATAGCAATAATGTTACTTTTTTGTATAGACGAAGCACAAGTTTTTCTATTCTGTTTTTGGATTTAGCCTATTTATGATTATTTCTATTTCATACCTCAGAAGCTCAGGAGACATAGTAAATTGCGTATATAATATTTTTGACAAACAGTAGCGAAGCAAGCAATTGAACTGCTTGCATATAATTGTTTCACTGAAGTATTACTCCTTATTTATACACAGGAATTTTGAGAGATTCTTGTACCAGAATCATCAGCAATTAGGCTACTTTGCATCCGGTAGTATAGTTTATGTCAGAAGTTCTGCAACCTTTCACAGGTTTGCTGGTCTTCAGGCGAACTTTTTATGGCCATCTGCCTCGGATATATTACTCTTATTGATATTTCACTACTTCTGTTACGATTATTATTCTTACTGACTGTATATTCTTCTGGAATAATCTCGAGTACACTTGTTAGTGTACTCGAGGTTTTACTGCACACAGTGTGATAGCGGTAAGCGAAAACTAAGGCACAATTATAGAGTGAAGTATTAGGTAACATACTAATGAATAACAATGTGCGAACATCTTTGTAGAAAATGAATAGATAAATAAATAAAAAAAAATAAGTAAATACATATACATATTACTAAATACCTAAATAAATAAATAAAAATAAATATTCTTTACACCACCCTTAAAAAAAAAGAGAGATTTCAGATCTAAAACATGTAAAGTGGCCTCAAATATCGGCCAAATATTCTAAGCAGTTAAGCAGAACACAACTGAAGGAAGTGTCACTATCAGGAAAATGACCCGAATTTAAGACTAGTCCAAAAATTTAGAGAAGTTTTTTCAACATGCGATCGTCCTCGTGATTATTAACAATTGCTACCAGGAAACGGTAATGTGATTTTTCTTTTTTAAACAAAAATGTTCTCTCGTTATAAGTTGATAAGTTAATGACTCTCAGGAAAAAAAGACCAGTTTTAAAGAAGACTCTTGTAAACATTTTAAACAATCATTAACTACTCTTCTTCAAAGTTTTTCGTTGTACACAAATGGTTAACTTAAAATGTAAGTCTTAAATGAATCTTCAGCTTTGGCGTTTATCATTTTGTACTCGAGTAATTATTTATAATAGATTCTTTAAATCAGTCGGTAATATGCGATAAGGGAGGTAAAGCTAATAGTTAATTGATAATACAAAAAATAGCAGCACGAAAATCAGTGGGTGAACTAAATAATATAAGGAATTACGAGTAATTACTATTTGGGTTTAAAAGTCTGATTACCTTTTCTAAAATTAAACCTATTTACTGAGGTCAGTGGCCAAGTTATGCCATGAAAAGTCCTTCCAGTATTAATTTATTCCTCTATATTTAATGAAACGTTAGTCATTTTAATTTTCTTGTGAAAACTTCCATTATATTTTGAGGAAAACAATTTTTTTTTGGGGGGGGTGCCATTTGGCAATATTTTCCTGATATAAGCTATGTACCAATTTCAGTGTCTATTCATGTTTTTTATTCTGTTGCCAGTGTAAAGGAGTTATGACTGAATTTTTTGAGTGCTAAAGTCTATAGTAATTCTGAAAATACGCGTCGCTCATCTTTTATTATTTCTTTCTGGTGTCAAATGACAATTCTTTTAAATCCTTTATATGATATTTTTTTTTTTACTTATTACGTACAGTGGTAGTTATGAAATTACTTGTCTGAATCAGCATTGTTAAATTAATTTTAGGAAGATTTATTTTACCATTTATGTAAACGATTGAAGGCAAAATTCCCAATCTCGAATTCCCAATCTCGAATATACTGTCAAGAAAACCTACCCAAGGCTGAAACGATGTCTATTATTTCTCGCAATTTATGTACATACTGTTAAGACCGAGTTAATTACAGCGTTGAAAATTTGCTATTGCTTCCAGAATTCAGCTTGAACGCGAAGAGGCGAGACATTTCTGGGCGAACAAAAATAAAATAGATGAAAAAGATTTAATTTTAGATTCTGGGGAGCTCTACAGCTTGAATAGTTAGTTAAGGTAGGTCTATTCAAAATATATGACATTTGCAAAAGGTCAAGAAAGTTCAAAAGAGGGAAGAATGTGCTTGTGTGAATGTATATGTGTGTGGGTGTGTAAGAGAGAGAGAGAGAGAGAGAGAGAGAGAGAGAGAGAGAGAGAGAGAGAGAGAGAGAGAGAGAGAGAGAGATTAGCCGTGTTTGCTTGAATTATAAAGGTTAAAAGGAAACATGGGATAAAAACAGTTACGGGTAAAACCTTGCCTTAAAATTCTTTATATCTTTCATAACAATTTGTACTTAGGAAATGTTTTTTTTTTTTCAGATAAAGGATAAAATGTAACCACGTAAGCAAACTCATTAACATGGGTCAGTTTTGACATCATCAACATTTTCAAGATTTCGAATAACTATTAATTAAGAGTCCGCAATAAACTGAAAAATATGCAGTTTGAAATAATCTAATCATTATAGAATATCCCTGCGGGGTTTGCAACCCTGACAGGGAACTGCAAGAAGCGGAAAAGGAATTAAGAAAGAAAAGAAGAGTGGTAGAGAGACAAGACAGCAAATATCAATTTAAAAGGGAAACCAGGAAGAAAAGATGGGAGACTAACGATTTTGATCAGAAGTCCTCTCACCATCAAGCTTTTTTCAAAAAGAAAAAGTCCATTTCATGTTTGTGTTCTGAGGTTTCAAAAATTCTTTTTTTTAATTCTTAGAGGGTTCAGTATTATGACATTTCGCATCTCTGTGGAAAATGAAAATCCTGGAGAAAGTACTCGAACTTCCTCTACTGCTTCTTGTACACTTTTTTTTAAGTTGTCTCTCTCTCTCTCTCTCTCTCTCTCTCTCTCTCTCTCTCTCTCTCTCTCTCTCTCTCTCTCTCTTGCTTAATAACTCATTTAATCACCAAAAAATTTTATTTTCTTTCTGTTCATTTAAAATTTTCATCTGCTATAATGAAGGGCATAGAATACAATTCTTTAAAGAAAATTATACCAACAAGAGTATTTGAATCCTATTGCAGTATATCTTAATATTTATGATTACAGTATATCATGATGCTTATGACTCTCTTAATTCATAAATATATACAGTGACAGTTCTTAAATTCTAGTGGAATATTCTTACATTTAATGGAATAATTATTCCATTCACATTTTTTGGGGGGAGGGGGGAATATTTCCCTACTCAAGACATATCTTTCATGCTATGGTCAATAACGTAGTCACATTTTCTCCTTCACACCGTAACATATCACTTTTAATCCCAACAATCCTTGGTACCTTTAAGTTTTTCTGCCACTTAATTGCCTTTCTAACGTCTAAAACCAACTCCTGTCAGTATTATAAAGTTATCCTAAACCATTTCATAAATGTAGCTTTCCCAAGAGTTCTTATGCATACTTCCTATACTCAAGCCCCTTTCCAAACCCATTTCATAACTGTAGCTTTCCCAAGAGTTCTTATGCATACTTCCTATACTCAAGCCCCTTTCCAAACCCATTTCCGTACGTCTTTCTTCATTCTCATAATCTCCAGGAATAAGTGAAAATCTTGAAATTAATTTTGTTAGTCTTCTGATCTTCACTGCTGACCTTTCTGTTATATTTGTGGAATGTGCAGCAATGTTACTCACCCTTACACTTTAATTTGTATGGCTGAATCTAAAAAAACATGACACCTCGAACAAGTATTTAAAAATTTCACAAAATTTCACCCTTTTCCGTTTCTTTTAAGTAGGTGTCGAACACATTTCTTTGAGCCTGATACTTCTTGTAGAAATTTTATTAATGAAGGATTCTTGGTGTTCGGGTATTTCGGATAATATAATAAGACTATTTTTTTTTTTTTTACTGCATTGCATTTTCCAAACACAAAGAGAATGATTATTTCGCTGAGATTAAAGCAATGCACCCACAGTGATTTGATGTAACCATCACTATCCTTCACCATATCTGGAAATCCTGGAGAGAAGCATTATCTTCCCGCACCAGAGATGGAAATCCATTCATTGTCCTAATAAATAAGAGGTGTATAGTTTCCTCCTCTGCAATTACTGAATACCCTTCCGTCGAGGGGATTGAGAGAGACTCGGAGAGAACCTCTTCTGTTATAGCAAACTGTTTAATAGTTGCTTAATAAATGACACGAAATTAAGCTTCAGGGATGGGTGGAGAATGAGAAATTTTCCAAAAGCGTAATCAAAAGACCTCAGTTTTTTTCCCCTATCGTAGAGAATTTGTTATTTCCGTGACACATTCAGCCATCACTCTCCTACTTAATTATAAACCCAGAAAAAAAAATCCGAATTAAAAAAATCATGAATGTTTCTACATTTTAAAGATAATCATTAATTGTTATACTGAATAAATAATCCATGTAACAATTTCTTTCCTAATGATGAAAGACAGATCGAGGCAAATTATAGTTTTTTTTATGAAAACATGTTACGACTATGAAAAAAAATACAGGAGAAAATAAATGTACAAAACATCAAAGTAATATACGCACAATCAAAACAAATATAGTATGAAAAAGATGAAAATAATCGTAAATAAAAAAGTGAGCAATAAACATCAGGACTTTTATCAAAAGTAAATTGCTTGCTCTCCTATTACCCGAAATGACACTGATTTTTCGTTTGACATTTCATGCATTCGATGACAATATAAATGATCAGACATTAGAAATGGCTCATTGAAGTTTTTTTTTTTTATTATTAACACGTTTGTTTATTTCCATGTTCTTCGCTGGAAAGGTTAGATTTGCCAGCAAAACTAAAATCGAAGGGGTATTGGCCTCTGCTAAATGTTTTCTGAAAGTTATCATACTTTTATTGTTAAAAATAACAATTTTGTTTTCATAATTATTATAGATTTATTTAACCTATTTATGATCCCTTAAAGATTGCGTAGTGAATAGAACTGGAATATTTTCAATAGTTTCACACCAGGAGAATATGTTCAGCATTTCACATTTTATAAACAACAAAGCAAGAATTGTTTCTTGTTCGGATTTTGATAATTTAAAGGCGTGAATTTGGAGTGCCTTGCAGCTAATAGAATAAGGTTTCACTTGACGTTTTTTCTTATGATTTTAAGAACATGCTGGATTTAGAAACTTGATAAGGGTTTTGAGTGCAGAGCAATTCAAATAGATTTTAGTACCCCATAAACGTCAGAATCTGGGAGTGTGAGTGGGTCGATATGTTTTAGGATTACTTCAAGATTTCCTTACAGGTAGGCAACATCGAGTTGCTGTGGAAGGAATCTTTAGAGTACCAAGACCTGTTGTGTCTTGAGTTCCACAGGATAGTGTTCTTGGTCCACTGTTATTTTTAGTGCATACAATTGATATGGTTGTTGGCTTAGAAAACAAGATTGTTCAGATTGCCGATGATGCAACACTTGTGGGTGTAGTAAAGTCTCCACTTATTAGAAATGAAGCGGCCCTCAGCCTCAGTCGCGATATGGACCGGATTAGTGCATGGTGTAGCCGGTGGGGTACGAGGCTGACCTCCAGTAAAACTAAAACACTATTGACTAGCAGATCTCCTACAGATTTCCCACCCTTCCTCCTCTTCAGGTGGATGGAACTTTGCTGAATGAGTCTGAAGCTTTAACTATGGTGTAGCTTTTGATTCACATCTAACTTTTGAGTAATATCTAATGAAAGTTTCTGTAAATGTCGCATGAAAGTTATGTATTGTTCGTAAGGCCTCATATATTTATAACAGTGATAAAATTAATGCAACCTGTTTTAGGTCATTTGTACTTCCTTTACTAGAATACTGCTCACCGGTGTGGATATCTGCTTCTGCCAGAGAATTATCTCTTTTAGATAGAGTGGTTCGTGGTGGTAGCTTTCTGTTTCCTAATAGTGGCAGCTATGACTTGGACCATTGACGGATGGTCTTGTTTGTCACTTTTCCATAAGTTGTATTTCAACAGAGATCTTTCACATTCACAATTGATCCGTAATCCCCTTTACCTGCCGAGAGCAACCAGATTAGCTGAACAACACCACCAATATGCAGTAATGTGCCTCGCTGTCGAACTTCTCAGTTCCAGAGGGTCTTTATTCATCATCGTTGGACTATGGAACAGCCTCCCAGAGGAAGTCGTGCAACTGGAGCGTCTGAAGTTCAAGCGAAGATGCAATGCATTACTATTCTAATACTATTCTCCTCCTTGCATTTTTTAATAAGTGGGATTTTTTTGTGTGTGTATTTCGCTTTATCCCCTCTTACTTCTTCCTGATGAACACCATATTCTTTGGAAGCTTGAATTTCAAGTCAATGGCCCTTGCGGGCGTATTCCTTATAAAAAGGTTTCGTCTTCTGAATAATAATAATCGAAATGGAATTTTTGTTAAATCATATTGGGTTCCTAGAAACAATAATTTAAAATTTTCATGGACTTGGTTTTTGCCCTTTCAAGTTTTATAAAAAAAAAAAAAAACTGATAAAAACAATATTTAGGTGCATGCCCATGTATATGCCACGCCAACTCATAAATAACGGAAAAACAAATAACTTGATCCGATTCTCTTTCTCTCTCTCTCTCTCTCTCTCTCTCTCCTCTCTCTCTCTCTCTCTCTCTCTCTCTCTCTCTCATTTTAACTTTCTCTTTTCTTTGCGTCCTCTACTAGAGAGAAGCTAAGATACTAGCAGATGTGATCTTGCCTAGCATCTGATCTACGTTATGAAAGAATCCTGAAAAGGTCACCATCCAAGGAAAGGCAGCCGATATATTACAACGAAATCAAAGGTCACTTCCAGGTCCTACATTTCGAATCTGGAGGGTCGATCTTTTCAGTCAAATGACTTGGGATATTTTCAACAAAATGTCTTCTTCACGGCAATAAATAATTTTTTTAAAGGGATGTCATTGTTCGAGTAATATTTTTTCTTTATCATTTTTACCTGCGCAGCATTTTATGACCAAACTCCAGTGTTCGGCCATGATATATAAAGATGCTTTTAATCATAGTGGGGAACTATATTTGCAACACCGGACCGAGCCCTTGATACACTGTCATTCAAATATTGCCTCTCTCTCTCTCTCTCTCTTTCTCTCTCTCTCCCTCTCTCTCTCTCTCTCTCTCTCTCTCTCTCTCTCTCTCTCTCTCTCTCTCTCTCTCTCTCTCTCTCTCTCTCATTCCACCGCTACTTCATTAAAGGTCAGTTAATAGCATGAAGTACAATACTGCCGATGTGATTACAGATTACCTGAATGAAGTGTTCGATATCGTTCACCCATTATCGAAAACGCATACGTGCCTCGGCTCCCGGAATTTAGGAAATTCTGGCGAAAATGGAATTATGAGGCTTGTGCGCTGCTGGGTCATTTCGCAGTAACTTTTAAGAAAACATGATAGCAGATCTTTTACAACCTGAGAATAACTAGTTGAATGGAATATTGTGTAACCTCTGTTATTGGGAATTAATAATTCGGAGATAAATTTTTATTAAAAGATTTTGGTGAATAATATTGAATCAATTACTCACTTCTCATGAAAGATTGAAAGAAGAGGTAGAGTTCAAACGATATGTCTTTTAATGAAAAAAAAAAAACAAAATACAAATATAGCTTGTGAATGTGGTGAACGATATACCAAATTTTCTCTTTTCTCTTGGGTATTAAACAACTGTTATTTATGGGGGATATCTTTCGTTATTGTGCTCCCTGGCGGTTATATGGAATTTATTTAATTGGCGTGAGAGTATATGATGGGAATTTGCTGTACCGTAAACGGCCATTCAAACTGTCAAAGCGTCAGGATGGCCGTAAAACACGGAAAACGGGAAATGAAATGAAAGTTTTTGTTCATATTTGTTCAGCATGAAAAAGCGACAAGCGGTGGGGAGGGGCAAAAATATTCTCTAGGAACGAGGAAAATAATCAACGATGAACTTGGAAATAATTAGTGAACAAATATAATACAAGACCTAATATACTAGTAGGTGAAAACAAACTGACAGGTATTAGAAAAATAATTATTCCCTATTGAAAAGTGACAGATGAAGGGCAGTATTATTCCCGAGGAACGAGGAAAATAGTCAACGATGGACGTTGAAATTATTGGTAAAAAATATAACCGAGAGCAAGCGTACAAACAAGTAAATATATATTGACGGGTAAGTAGTAGAAAAATAACTATTTCCTGTTGGAAAGTGACAGGTAATGGGAAAAATCACTCTCGAGAAACGAGGAAAATAATCGACAATGAAGTAAGAGCAAACGTACTAATAGGTAAAAATAAGGAAATGGTAAGTAGCGTAAAAATATCTATTATCTACTAAAACAATGGTAGCTGGGGAGGATTAAGAAAATGAGAATGACCAAGCAGGGATATTTTTCTTGTACGGTACAAAGCCTCACATTTTTGCAATTTTACACTCTGCAGTCAGTGAAAATGAATAAAACAAAACTCTAATTCATTTCTTTTTTTAGTGGTACTTCTAGTTTCAGGTTCTGTTTGGGAACTCCGGATTTTTGTCAAACTATAGGATAGGAAAATTATAACCTCTTACTCCGCCTACATTGCACAAAGAAAGGCACACTGTGTAAAGAACTATGATACAGGAAAGATTACGGAAACATTGCTTCGATCTATCAACAAGTTAAAATAAGAGCCTGATACGACGTAAAAAAAATCGGTATTTTCTCGTTAATTGGACATTCACTAATGGAGTGATTTACACTGAACAAACACGCTTCATTACCCGGAAACAATTCCTTCACGAAAAATCTGTATGTAATATGTTTGCATTTTTTTTTTTTAAATATCAGGCTCGCCTCTAGCACTGAAAACAAACGGAATAATATTTCTCTCTCTCTCTCTCTCTCTCTCTCTCTCTCTCTCTCTCTCTCTCTCTCTCTCTCTCTCTCTCTCTCTCTCTCTCTTCTTAAATGAGGCTTAAAGTAGTCCATCGCAATAGTTATATGCATCCAAATATATAAAGTACGAGAACATATGTTGCCAATGTAACCTCTTCATTAGATATATGCGTGTTCAACCGTAAAAACGTAAAGTTTGGATAGTTTTGGTGATGTTTTGCAATTGCCCATTACTGCCGCTCTTCGGAAAACACAATAAGGTCACAATATTTTATACTTCTTTTTTTCCTAACGGAAAAGAGGGGTAAAATATATTAGAAAGTTTTTTTTTTTTTTTTTATCATAATGGAGGTTACTCTACAATTTCTGTTGCTGTTGTTTCCATTGGTTCATTCTTTTATTGCCTTATTTTAGTCTAGAAAAATATTAAATATTGTTTTCTTTTCTGATAAAGTATTTTACTCGCTTTACGAAGATGAACGATACTTTTGAAGATACGGTTTCGCACGGAATTTATATTAAAACATGCAAGTAAAAAAAGGAATTGTTTTAACATCCAACGTTCGCCGCTTCCGTGATACATTTTACACATCCTTCCGTGATACGAGATTATACATTTTTCTATTAGCCATTTCCCCTCATGGCTATTTAAATGTTAGGCTTTTGCAAAAGAATGATCGGTTTTACCTGCAATTAAAAGAGTATTTCGCTAAATCTTCGCGGTAAATTCAGCAGAAATGGTAAGAGGCTTTACAAATGTTTCCGGTTACTCTTAATTCAACAATTTATAAATGAGCTTTATTATTAATTACCAGATTTTTTCTTTAAAAATAGTTTCTTGGTATTTCGTTAATTTTAGTTAAACCATCCTCCATGAAATGTATTCATTTTGAAATAATTATACAAAAGTTCTCTCTGAACAGATGCAGAGATTGCACGAAACGAAAGGTCCTTGACTTAATATATAATTGGGCAACAAACTGCACGCTGCTAGTCTTGTCAATATGTATGTGCGTGAGATAATCTAGCAGATGCCGGTATTTGCTACATTTCATATCAGTGAAGGGAATATCTCATATTTAAAACAAGGAAATAATCAGGTGTCATTCCTTTGATCCTTGAAAAATTCCAGATGGGTTACCATGAATAAAAACAAACTGACTTGTTTGATATACAGTATAGAGACTCGCAAATAAGCAATGAAAATAGAAGAAGCAAATAGGAAGAATAATTACTCTAATCATTATTATCAATAACAAAATTTAACTGTCATCAGTGTAATTTATGAGTTTTTTGATATTCAGTATAAAGGTGCCCAAATAAACAATAAGAATAACAAAATGATATATTTAGAAGAATAATTTCTCTAACAATTCATTTCAATAACAACTACCATTAGCATAATTTATTTGGATTTATTACCAATGACGGGGTTTCTATATTTGCAGTGCCATTAATGCAACTACTGCTACATGGATATTTACGCAGTTATACATTCCGTTTGTATTTATATATAATTTCATGACATAAACATACTTTTTAAGCAATTATCTCTTTTCCTAGGGAGGAGTGGTTCCCGAGAAAAATGAGGCAGCGTACTATTCCATTTACTAATTAATTACTGACTACATTAGCAGGAAATCAAATTACCATACGCTCATTTCAATAATAACTCATATCATGCACGCAGTCCCTAGGTTCCTTATCAGTTATTTCCATTCTTCCACCACCCATGCCATAATTCAGTTTACCTTTCTCTTGCTGATATTTCTTTTCAGTATTTTACTCATCCAGAAGCTGTTAAACTCCTCCCAAACATTTGCACATTCACCTCACTTTCCAAACCACTGCATTATCAGCTGAAATCAATAGTCCTTTACACTAAAATAGCTGGAATCTTGAAACTATTTTAGGAACCTAACACACCATTTGTATAATAAAAATAATTTAGAATTCCTATGGTCATGCCCTTTACTCTTTAACGTTTTATAATAATAAAAAAACAAATCCGAACTAAGCTAGACGTAGTATTTAGATGCATGTTCTTGTATTTGTCAAACCAATTCATTAAATACTGAATTATAAATAATGTGCCTTTTAATAATAAAGTTATTACATTACTCATGTTTTGATTTAATTTTGTACAGGTTAAGTTCACATTCTCTCTCTCTCTCTCTCTCTCTCTCTCTCTCTCTCTCTCTCTCTCTCTCTCTCTCTCTCTCTCTCTCTCTCACAAATGATTTCCATCGCCATTTCTTTAACGTAAGTTGACAGTATGGAGTACACTACTCCCCGACGTGATTACAGATTACCCAGATCAAGTTTACAGTCTCGCATACGTACCTCGGCACTCGGGATTTAGGAAATTCAGTCGAGAATGGAATTATGACCCTTAAGTGCCTGAGAGGTCATTTCACAATAATTCTTTTATGAAACCCTGATCGAGGACCTTCTACCACCTGAGGATAACTGGTTGAATTGAATGGTGTATAAAGTCGCTTACTGAATACTAATGATTTGGAAGTAGGACCTAAAAAAATTCCGATTTTGGAATGCTTTTGCAAGAAGTTAAAAAAAAAAAAAAGATTGGGGTGGATACTCTTGATTATTGCTCACTTTTCATAAAACGTTGGAATAAGAGGTTAAATTCAAACGATATGCCATAAAAATCGTAGATATCATAATAAAAATTAAATTGCCAATAAAAAACATATATCTGGCGAATGTGGTGAACGGTATACCAAATATACACATTATCTTGGGTATTAAACAACTATTATTTAAGGGGGGGGGGATCTTTCGTTATTGTGATCTCTGGCTGTCATTTAACTGACGTGAGAGTGTATAATGGGGATTTGGTGCACCGTAAACGGACATTCAAGTGTCAAAGCGTCCGGATGGCCATAAAACGGGAAATGAAATTAATTTTTTTGTTAGCATTTGCTCAGCATGAAAAAGTGACAGGTGAGGGGTACAATTATTTATTCTCTATGAACAGGGAAAAAATTCATCTATGAGCGTGGAAATTATAGGTAAACAAAGATAATACGAGAGCAAACGCACCAATAGGTAAAAATGCATTGACAAGTAAGCAATAGAAAACTAACTGTTTGCTATTGAACTGTGACAGGCGACGGGTAGAATTAGTCTCTAGAAACAAGGAAAATAATCAACGATAAACGTGGAAATTATTAGTAAACAAAATTTAATAAAATGTAAGTAATAAAAAATAACTATTTCCTATTGAAATGACGGTAGACGGGGAGTGTTAAGAAAATGAGAATGACCAAGAGGGGACATTTTTTCTTTCATGTAAAAAAAAATAATTTAATTATTATTTTTTGTTAGTGGGACTTCGAGCTTCAGTTTCTATTGTGGAACTCCTGATTTTTATCAACCAACAGAATGAAAAAAAAAATAAAAACGTAACCTTTTGGTTCCCCCTACACTGAAAGGTCCACTATACAAACAACTGTAATAAAGGAACTGGTAAACGTAAGCATCTGCCAACTGGTCAAAATAAGATCACGTTACAACGTTTAAATAAAATAAGTGATTTCTCATTTCTTAAACATTTACTAATAGAATAGTTCTCATTGAAACTATTTCTTTTAGAAAAATCTGTAATATGAATCTTATTTTTTTGTTATTAGATTTACTTCTAGAATCAAAAACAAACGGAATAATCTCTCCCTCTCTCTCTCTCTCTCTCTCTCTCTCTCTCTCTCTCTCTCTCTCTCTCTCTCTCTCTCTCTCTCTTACATGAGGTTTAATGTGGTCCGTTGCTTTGGCACCTGCATCCATGCACGTGAAGTATGAGAACATTATGCTGCCGATGTGTATTCGTTTAATTAAATATATGCGTGTTATGCGTAAAAACGGAAAGATTTTCTTGATATTTTGCTATTGCCCATTACAGCCACTCTTCGGAAAACACAATAAGGTCATACCATTTTCTACTTTTTTTTTACGGAACAAATGTGACAAAATATAGTGCCAAGATTTTTAAAAATTATAATGAAGGTTACAATACAATTTTTGATGCTGTTGTTTCCATTGGTTTTTTTTCTTTTATCATATTATTTTAGTCTAGAAAAATATTAAATACACTCTTTTTGCTGGGAAAGTATTTTATTCACTTTACGAAGGTAAATGATACTTTTGAAGATACGGTTTCGTACGGAATTTATATTAAAACATGCAAGTAAAAAAGGAATTGTTTTAATGGCCAACGTCCGCCGCTTCTGTAATACATTTTACACATATCCGTCCGTGATACGAGACTATACATTTTTCTGTTAGCCATTTCCCGTCAAGGCTATTTAAATGTTAGGCTTTTGCAAAAGAATTATCGGTTTTGCCTGCAATTAAAAGAGTATCTCGCTTCATAATCGCGGTAAATTCATTAGAGATGATAAGAGGCTTTACAAATGTTTCTGGTTCACTCTTAATTCAACAAATTATGAATGAGCTTCATTAATTACTGGAATTATTCCCCAAATTTAGTTTCCTGGTATTTCGTCGATTTTAAATAAGCTATCCTATATGAAATGTATTCATTTTGAAATAATTATTCAAAAGTTGTCACTGAACAGATGCAGAGATTCCTAGACTTCATATATAATTGTACAACAAACTGCACGCTGCTAGTCTTGTCAATTTATATGTGTGTGAGATAATCTAGAATATGCCGGTATTTGCTACATTTCATATCAATGAAGGGAATATCTCAAATTTAAAACAAGGAAAATAATCCGGTGCCATTCCTTTTATCGTTGAAAAATTCCAGACGGGTTAACACGAATAAAAGAAATATATACAGTATAGAAACGCGCAAAAAAAACAATAACAAGAAAATAAATTATTATGAAAAATAATTACTCTAGCAATTAATATCAATAACAAAGTTTAACTAACATTGTTGTAATATATTTCGATTTATTACCAATGGCGTTGATTCTGTAGCTTTAATGTCATTGCTATAACAACTACTAAGTGGATATGCACGCAGTTATATATTCTGCTTGCATTTATATATAGAATTCATGACATATATAAAATATTTAAGCAATTATCTCCTTTCCTAAGGGGGAGTGGCTCCCGAGGAAAAAATTTAGACAGTTTTCGAGTCATTTCACTAATTAATTGCTGACTACATTAGACACTTCATATACCTACAAAGAGGGTTCCTTAGTATCATATCAAATTGCCATAGACTCATTGCAATAATAACCCCTATCTTGCACCTAGTCTTTAGATTCCTGGATGTTATGAGCATTTAATTATTCTTTATAATACTCCCTGACACAAAATACTCATCTGTTATTTCCATTCTTCCACCACCCACGCCATAATTCACTTCACCTTTCTCTTTCCTATGTTTCTTATCAATATTTTACTCATCCAGAACTTTTAACCCTTTCGCCTATGACTCTTGTAAACAATTACGTTCGTGGGCAGTGGCAGTGACACGAGCGGTAAGCGTTAAAATGTTTTACCTTTATTTGTTCAAAGACACGTCTCCGACAATTTTCAAGGTAGACCGCTCAGTTTTGTTTCATTTTGTAGCTCAATAAATATTCTATGCTATGGCATAAAAAAAATCCCCCTCCCCCACCACAACCAACCACCTCCAATCACTATCATGTAGGTGCAATGATGAATAGATGTTACGAGATATGAGAAAATTTTCCACTTTCCCCCCCAAAAAATTTACCCCAATGAAACCTAATTGCTATAAGGTGTTAGCTTTTTGTCCATAGCACACCCAGGTAAATTATCTAGTTGTTACAATGCAAGGAGCTGTAATTATAAAAAGGAAAATCTAGAAGGATGAGTGATATAAAAAGATGAATGACAAAGTAGCGTCGCGTTTTCCGTAAGAAAAGCGCCAGACACCCAGGCGATACGTTCAACAAATTTTTTATATCTTTTTGTGTTCAAAGACGCGTACCTCTGGCAGTTTTCAAGGTAGACTGCTCAATTTTGTTTCAATTTGCAGCTGAATGATTGCTCTATATGATAGCATAAAGATCATCCCAAAATAACTTATGTAGGTGATATAATGAGTAGAAATTACGAGATACGTGAAAATTTTGCACTTTCCCCAAAAAAAGTTTGCCCAAAAAAACATTTGCTATAAAGTCATTGTTGTAAATCCATAATATACCCAGATAAATTAGGTAGTTTTTGCAGTGCACAATTTATAATTACACCAGGGAATATATGAAAAAATGAATGACAAAGTAACATCACGTTTTCCGTAAAATAAGTGGCATCCCGTCAAGCGTTCGCCACCCCCCAACTCTCTCTCTCTCTCTCTCTCTCTCTCTCTCTCTCTCTCTCTCTCTCTCTCTCTCTCTCTCTCTCTCTCTACCAAATATACACTGGCACAGCTTTTCAAAACCCAGCAAGGTTTTTCAAGAATATTGATTACCAACCTAAAAGAAGGATACACATTAAAAAATAAGAGTATGCAATTAAAATAATAAAAAAAATGAAAGAGTAATGATAAATTCACGCCTAAAATACAGTTTTTCATTCATTTTGTTGTTTTGTCGATCAGTATCTTAAAACAAAGCTGTCATGTCTTCAAGGTTACGTAGTATCTGGAAGACTGAAATGTACGGTAACTCAAACAAAGTACATTAGATTATGACAGAGAGTGTTACTGTAAGACTTGCTGCTCCATGGAACTGTATTACACAATTAATATGCTCATTTGATGCCCTTCCCTTATTGTACTCTACTTGGGTGTTTGAGTGTGTGAAACAATATGTGAATTCCATATATTACTACTACTACTACCAACATCTGAGTCTTCACTCATAAAGTACTGCATATGGGCGGGGTGTCTAGTAAAGTATGTCGTACTACAGTATCAATGAGTGGGAGGGCCTTCAGTAATGACGTTTTACTAGCCTCTATCTACGAGCCTGATAGAGTTAACTAAGTTTTCCTTTAAATTTCTTTGATTTACTCTGATAAGTACCTTAATTATCAACATTAGACATCACTGCATATTTTTGCCAATTAGGCTGTGGGCATCAAATAAGTATTTCCAAAGTACGATCCATACCATATACTTTAGTAAGATTTTATCGACGAAAATCAATTAGACACGGCCCTGAAATAGCCTGCACAGTAGCTAAGTTCCTGGTTGCGCTTCTTGCTCCGCTGGCTGAAAATGATTACAGCCTAAAAACTGCTTAGACTTAAAAACGCGATTTTACCTCATGACTCTGATTTCATTAAGGTCAGTTCCGATGTGAATCTCTTTTTACCAATGTACCTGTTAATCAAACCATTCAAATTATCGTAGATAAACTGTTTCCTTATAATGATATTGTTTTCAATGGATTCCATAAATCTCATTTGACAAAAATTGTCAGACCTAACAATGCTAGACACCGTCTTTCTTTTTAACAGAAATGCTTAGGACTACAGCCAAATCGATGGTATGGCCATGGGCTCTCCACTTGACCCTATATTTACAGGTATCTTTATGAGCTCGCTGGAGGAGCACATGCTCAATACCAGCCCCTTCAGTTACCATCCGTTTTTTTTTTTTTTTTTTTTTTTTTTTACAAAAGGTACGTTGGTGATACCTCCACTCTTTTTAGAATAAGTTTTGACTCCGAAAGGTCTCTTAATTCTATTAACTCATTTCATCCAAATATCAAATTTACTGTAGAGCACAAACTCAGGAACCAACTTCCTTGCTTAGACATTTTTGTCACACGCCACCAAGAAGGTTTTTTTTTTTACATCAGAACATAGGAAGAGAACCTTCACCGGATTGGGTACCAACTTTTATAGTCATTGTTTTTATAATTTTGAGCTGAATTCCATAATGATCTTGCTTCACCGAGCTTATTTCTTGACCTTCCGCTGCCAGGCATTACACGAGGAAATTACATATCTCCAACAATATTTTATCAGTAACTGTTATCCATCAAATTTCCTTTATAAATCTGTTGCAGTTTTTTTTTAAATAACGTTTTTATTCCCAGTTACCATGTACCTGATGCTCCAAAGATGCCTTTCTATGCCAGTTTGCCATTCATTCATTGCAATGCATTTTTCAAAGACCTCACCAAACTTATATTTAGTCACTTTCCAGCTTTAAAGTTAACATTATCATATCCCTGCAAACCCTTTATCTATAGGTCGCTTCTTCAATTTTAAAGACCGTTTACATCCACTGATGACCTCTGGTGTGGTTTATAAATTTACTTGTCCTCGATGTGATCGAGAAATCTATATCGGATCCACACTAAGGTTACTCAAGGTCCGGATTGACAGCCATAATGCTGTCAGTTACGGAACAGGCAACAAACTTTCATCTCCAGAATTCTCTAACATCAGAGAGCGTACCAAGAAGTGCAAAAGTGAAATCCAGGGTAAGGACTTTGAGATTCTAGGCAGGGCATCTAACCAACAACTTTTGGCCATTACCGAGCCATTATTCATTAAGCATCTTGTTACCCCCTTAAACAAGCAGTCTGTCTCCATTCCTCTTTACTCTCTTGAGTCGTCACCACACGTCTTCCCCCGTGACCTTGGCAGTCTTCTTCTAACATATCTCACGGTTGGTCCTCTTTACGAGTTGACTGTTTATTTTCTATACATATATTTTCATCTTATCTTAAAGTGTATTATTTTAACCTTTGCTTCTTATAATTTACTTTGCGTGTATCCTTATATTTTGCGATGGTAATTTTAGCTTAATTTTAAATTGTATATAATCTTAACCTTCACTTCTTTGAAATTTACAATGTTTGTAATTTTATATTTTCACGGTTTTATTCTGTGTTCTTACATAGCTTCAAAATGAAGCCTGGAACTTTGAAACAAAGCAGTAAAGTGCATACATGAACGGTTTATGGCGTACTTCCTCGCCTTCTTGACTTTATATATATATATATATATATATATATATATATATATATAATATATATATATATATATATATATATATATAATTATATATATATATATATATATATATATATATATATATATATATATATATATATATATATATATATATATATATTATATTATTATATATATATATATATATATAATATATATATATATATATATATATATATATATATATATATATATATATATATATATATATATATATATATATATTACGCCCTTCTAAAAGATGTACCTGCCTCTTTTTTTATTCGCCGAAAGTCTCAGCTGACACACCTGCTTGGTTGAAAAAGAAAACCTGAGTGCCTTTCTCAAATATAACTCATAATTACCTGAGGCCACTGAATTAAATTCCGAGGTAGAAAAATAGACTGTATTCCAAACTCTAACAAACCACTAACTGGTTAAAAGAAACGAGTCATAATTCTGACCCCCCAAAATCAAGAATGAAAAAATGCATCATAGAAAACGGAATCTCAATCATCGAGCAGGGACTAAACAAAATTGTAAGACCAATATTCCCCAATATCACATTATCACCAGATAGTAATCATCAGTCAACACATAGTTAAAAACATTCTTTAGTCGTTTTCAACGACATGTCCGCCACTTCTTTCTTTTATGCTCATTATCCAGAGTATTGTATTAGTGGAGCGGGATAATGGGAAATAAGTGCAACAGATTTGGCATGAAAACTCTTATTAACCCCATAAATCAAATCAACCTCCGGCCACCTCAATATTTGGCTATTTCCAAGATGGCTGACACTTTTCAAAAATGGCGGCAAATTTTCTGTATATATTTTAAATATTTTCATTTCATAAGCCTATTGAAGTTGCATACTGTCCGCATAATGATTGAAAATTTGTATTTTGGCATTCTTACTGTCATGAAGAGATAAAGTGAACCCATTTTTCCAATATGACCACCATATGAACACCATATTTCCAAAATGGCCGCCAAAGATAAAAAAGTGTATCTCCTGAGAGAAATCAATATGTTTTGTATATAAGTTAGTTTTAGCAAGTGCAGCTGCAGAAAGCTATGCAGCTACGTCCAGATTTGTAGCACTTTCCACCTGCCATGGCATTCCTTTTTGCAGCCACACTTATTCAGTTCTTGGCAAGATTTTGCTACTAGTGGCAAATCTGTCCAATACAGAAACCAGGTGCCATCAATCTGTTGCCATCCCCAGTGTCTTGGACTGGGCAAAAACTGGATGACATACCAAAGACTGGCGCCAAATGTGCCCTGCTTGAAAGGCAGCTCTCTTGCAATGCTCTCTAAGAGCAGCCCTTGTAGGGGGAATGCAATCATAAAGCCCCTTTGCTTTCTTGCAAAGAGATCAAGTCTAGCCTCATTTACATTTTTATATGAATTGCTTCTGTCGTACATTAGCACCACGAACTCTTCAATAATTTCCAGGTCTTCATCTTCTACAGCTGCTAGTGTTGAAACTTAGTTTGGTGAAGGTGGGTGTGGCACGCTGAAACACAGTCCATGTTTACCAGTTCTTGAGGATTTTAAGATTATTGGTTATACAAGCAGTCCTCAAGAACTGCTTATTCTCGAAACACTAAATATTAAGCAACGAGTTCCCTCACTGAATTGTCAAACAACTGCTGTACCCTTGTATTTGTCTTAACTCTCTGCCTTTTTCGAAATTTTGTGTGTGTGTGTGTGTGTGTGAGTGTTTTATACTTAGTGTGTTCTTGGCCTCTGGATTGGTAGGTTACCCTCCAGTGATTTTTAAGTGCATCTGTATTTAAGTATGTTGTCTGGTTTTTGCTATTTTGTTTCTAAATGCGTCTGTGTTTGAGAGTGTTGTCTGTTCTTGATAATTTTATCTTTTTATGTTTTATTTTTATAAATTTTCCTAGCTTGCTCTCTACGTTTTTAAAGTAAAGTCTTGTATATAACTCTTTTAATTAATTTATTTTAATATATTGTATTTTATTGTCGTAGATCTCCCTGATGATGTGATTAAGAATCATGGAACGTCGGAATAAATGGTTACTGTGTCATCTGCTTCTGTGTTCCTGCCTTTGATCTTGATGCAAATGTGATGTGCGCTGTGTTCGCCTTTGCTCCATGGTTATATATATATATATATATATATATATATATATATATATATATATATATATATATATATATATATATATATATATATATATATATATATATATATATATACTGGTCACTTTCACTAAATAAATTCAAATTTCCAACTGTCACAGTGACCTCTTAATTTCTAGACTTCTTCCTACTATTTGGAATCACTTGTCACCACCATCCTTGGGCTAAGTATGAAATCAAGAAGTCTTTACAATTCAATTGCTTTCACACTTGTGACGTTACTGTTTTTAAGAAATTCTTAAGCGACGTCCTCTTCCTTGTCTGCAGCAGCAACGGTGGTTTTCCCCTCAGCATGAGAGCTGCCTGGATGTTCGATAATCTTTATCCACCTTCGAGCCCCTTCTCTCTCTCTCTCTCTCTCTCTCTCTCTCTCTCTCTCTCTCTCTCTCTCTCTCTCTCTCTCTCTCTCTCTCTCAGTGATCATAAATTAACTTTCTCACTCTCTCTCTCTCTCTCTCTCTCTCTCTCTCAGTAATCATAAATTACCTTTCTCTCTCTCTCTCTCTCTCTCTCTCGCTTCCGGTATGCATAAATTAGCTTTTATTTCTCCATCCCTTTCATGCTCTCTCTCTCTCTCTCGTACTCGCTCTCGTATTTAATTGCCTTGTCTTGCAGGAATCAGATTTCCCTCTCATAATTTCCGTTGTTCCTTCTGTTCTTCGTGTCATGTTAACTCACTTCACAATTTATGTTTGTAGCGCAAAGCAAAAGAAATAGGAAATTCACTCATAAAATGAATTCCAACTGCCTTAAGATACCACATTACATACCAGTTAAAGGGAAGCCTTTTCCTCTTCCTTCAGAAAACTGGGAACTATTAGGCTAACAGGGCCTTGAAGTGGCAGTAAAGTTAATGTGAGGGAAAGGATAATTTTGTTTTGAGGTGGTTTGCTGTCACGTGGAAAAATGAAGGATGCTAGGAGTGTGAAAAAGAGTGTACTGTGCATGAGTGTTAGGAAGGAAGGGAAGAAGTCTTGGAAAACACCGAATATGTTAAGCGAAAGGAGACTTAGAGAGTATGAGCCTCATCATCCAGAGAGCGAGAGAGGGCATGCAAGACACAGATGGTTGGCACAGTGTGTTTAGGGTACGTGTGATGGACTACTGACGAGCCTTTTCAAAAGGTGCCAGAAATGGCTAATCTGGCAGACATTTTCTACAAACTGAGTTTATCCCCATTTCAGGAGTAGTTAAATGAAATATTAGGCTGTAGGCATTCTTTCGTCATACTAAGAGCCAGCTCAATGTTGCTATTACCCTTTTTTGCTGGTATGTGCCGTTGCTTGAAAATGATGTTCTGCCAAGTATAACAGTTTACGAATTGGCAATTAAATTCACTAGAAACAATTACATTTCAGCTAAGTCAGCCTTATTAACACTAAAACGGAAAAGCTCATAACTGGAGCACATTCATAATGATTAAAGTTAATGCAAAAACATGAAGTTTGTTAGCTACCACTTTACCATTATATGTCTCTCTCTCTCTCTCTCTCTCTCTCTCGCTCTCTCTCTCTCTCTCTCTCTCTCTCTCTCTCTCTCTCTCTCTCTCTCTCTCTCTCTCTCTCTCTCCTAACATCTTATTAAACGGAAATTTTTTTTTTAATATTACCATTTATCATATAACCTATTCTGCCTTTACGCTAATAGATGAAAAAGGGAAAATATTGTGTTGTTAAATCTTAAAGTCCACTGGCCTAAATAAGTATCAGGGAAATCACATGCCCGAGCAATGCTGGTTTGTAACTAAAAAAATTCAGTACTGAGATACAGACGGAAACTTATTCGCCACTTTGTTTTATGTTATTTAAAGAACAATGTAACTGAGTTGGTAAGACATTCCTCAACTATATGCTCGTTTGATTACAGGAAAGCTACTGATATCTGAGCATATAGCCAAAGAAAGAATACCACTACAGAAGGGAAAAAAGAACAGTAAATAAGTGGAGTTATATTAACCGAAGAGAATAATAACTACCTCGAATTTCTGAAGCACACAGACGGCAGAAATAAAAAGCTTTCAAGTGTTCGGTTTGCGAAAAAAAGGCTAAAACGGATAAACGTTTATATTACGACAGCCCTTGTTGTTTAGTATGTACACTGAAAAAAAACTATACAGTTTTGTTTCCTTTAAAATAAAATTCACAAGACTCTGTAAGAGAATTTAAAGGAAAGAGGCTTATACTTCATCCTTACTAAAATGCACAGTTTACATAGTGAAAATATTAATCTTAATAAAAAAAAAAAAATCATGAGCTCCTTCTCAAGTACTTGCGCCTCTATTCCAGTATAGCGCATTAGCATATAGCCGGTACAGCTGAAATACGTGCACATTTTGAACAGTTGTTCCCAAATACGTACACTTAAAAACGGATTAGTGTAAAATAAAACGACAAAACTTGAAAAGTAGAAGTGGAACATCTGCTCATGTTTGCTAGATCCGCCCACTACGTTGTAAATGGGCCCCAGCATCTACTGGGAGGGAGGAATTGGTGTGTCGCCAGCAGTCTCACCCCTCAAGAATTGTTAAGAAACAGAAAGGCTGTGCCATTTGGTGCGACCCCGCCCCCCAATAAACAAAGAGTGTGTGCTGTGAAAAAAATACACGGACAAATACGTATACATCGACACAGATAAAGGCTATGAACTGAATTTCCTATTTTCAGGGAGAGAAAAAGGAATTACAGCCTAAATAACTGACAAATGCATAGAGAGACAGAGGCTAGCTATAATGATCTCAAAGGAAGATTTTCTATGGATTCTCATCAACAATATATAATTGATTAATTAACGATTATATCCATTCAAAGCAGTTTCATACATTTCTTAAGGAGGAACATCGGCAAATACATCGAATTCATATCGTGTACCTCCATTTCGTCTGTAATTCCAGTTTTATTTCATAAAAATAATTTCTTGAACGGCATCTTCCCGCAACCCTCCTTTTCTCTCTTTCGATTTCCTTGTTAAAATTTTCCTTGAAGTAGTTTTGCAAGAAATTTATCACTTTATTTCGGGCGATTACATTTCTGTAGCATAGCATATGAACGACGGTTTTCAACCAACTTTAAATCATTCCCTTTCGTCTCTCTCTCTCTCTCTCTCTCTCTCTCTCTCTCTCTCTCTCTCTCTCTCTCTCTCTCTCTCTCTCTCCTCGTTTAAATATCGATTTCCGTGCTATTACTTCCATAATGAAGTTCGACTCGATGACACTCCCAAATTTGCATATTCATAAACCGTTCTCAATCATCTTCTCTAATGAAAATCCGAATTAGGAGTAAAGGGGTTTTCAGACTGGAATTTAAGTACATATTCAATCTCCTTTTTCTTTTTAAAGGTAATCTACTACTCGTAAAATATGTGAAGTTATGAAAAATTAGTGTTCCATTTGTGTGTGTGTGTGTGTGTATATATATATACGTATATATATATATATATATATATATATATATATATATATATATATATATATATATATATATATATATATATATATATATATATATATAGAGAGAGAGAGAGAGAGAGAGAGAGAGAGAGAGAGAGAGAGAGAGAGAGAGAGAGAGAGAGAGAGAGAGAGCCTTGATGGCTCAGTCGGTAGAGCAGCAGCCTAGGACTTGATAGAGGTCCGTGGCGTGGGTTCAAATCCCAGCCGACTGGTCAGAGAAGGCGGACACTTTGCTATCCGTGTAGACACCCCGGGATTGCGTATGTAATCAACGGATGGGTTTGCTGAAAGCAAATGGGTTACAAACTAATACACACATAAACAAAGCCACTCCAACATCTTCTAAAAACACAACAGACACCTCACACGTCTCGAACTGTCGACCTAACCGCCCAGTTCTCCTCACTGCTGGGAGAAACGGAGCTGGGGATTGGTACGACACACGTACACATTGTTACCGGGGTCTAAGCGATGTCAGGTAGGGCAGCCGATTGAGGCTACGGCCTACCCCAATGCCAAATCAAAGTCCTTCCAAAAGAAGGCATCGTGCTTACCCCATGTAAAAATGGGAAAAAGCACGTTAAAATTAAGAAGTATATATATATATATATATATATATATATATATATATATATATATATATATATATATATATATATATATATATATATATATATATATATATATATATATATATATATATATATATATTCTTATGCTGTGGTTTTCATAATACAGTAATCTCCCCGTGTGTATGTGTGAATTGTTGTATAACTATGATTTTGTGTTCAGATACGCGTATACCGTAAAAGAGTTAGCGTAAAGTTACAGTGATTAAACGCTGTATGTTTTGAGACGCTGTATGCTTTGTGAGAAGGGACGGTGTGCGTCGAGCTGAGAGAGACTGAGAGCCTTGTTCGTTGTATAGGGACGCAATTTGTTTAGTCAATTTCAAAACTGCTGAAGTAATGCATTCCATTGGGACGCGATCAAAACACTGCGGAAAGACCTACCATGTAGATAGACGCCCTTACAAGGGGCCGGACTCAGAGACCAAAAAGCGTTGTGGAAAGGAGCTGCGTTTTTCCGCTCCGCGTCTCTCTCTCTCTCTCTCTCTCTCTCTCTCTCTCTCTCTCTCGGGATTTTACAAATGTCCTGTTTTAACGTAATTGATATTTAGATAGACGATGGTCACTCATATCCTTTAACTGTTTAATCCCTTAGTAAATGTGTCTGAGTTATCTGAACAGTGTATTTTATTAAGTGTGTGTAACGGCGCCTGGTTAAAGACACGAAGCATTTGGTACCAAGGTATTGTAAAATAATTATTGAGTTATAGTGCACTAAAATATTTAGAGTGGTTATATGTAAAGATACCTTTTCACTTTTTAAATATTTTTTCGTGTTATATGTTTTATGCTTTATCTTTTGAAGAATTTTTCTTTTATACATATATGTGATGTGTTTGCTATTGCCTTAATTTTTGCTTTACATTTTTGATATTTAATGTTTTGCAGGGTATATTTCTGTGTCTTTTGTATCCACATTTTTACATGATTGATTTATTTGCCTTATTTTGTTTAACACTTGGGAATTGAAATCTTGTTAACAATTTAAATTCTTCTTTAATAATTTTTGATTAATTGATAAATTAATTTCTGATTTAATTTTGACTGATGATTAATTCAGATTTAATCCAATTTTTGAAGTAATAATAAATTTCCCTGAGACTGTTAATGTCATGTATAATCTTTGAATTTAGAAATAAATTTTTGTATTTAAAATATTATATCAGAGTTTCATTCATTGACCCACCAGTAATTTTGATTTGAATTAGAGATAGAGTGGTAAGTGAAATGTTTTCCTTCAAGTAATTGAAGTGAGCTCGAACCAGGGAAATGAAATAAATGGAAATATTTGAACTTTTATAATGTTAATGGAGTGATGCCCTTAGATTTTACCTCACACCTGTTTAACGAACTTTATCTGCTTTCTTTCATGATTGACAAGTTTTATAAGGGATCACTGTTGCCTTTAGAGAAATCAGTCGTCTTGTATGTGTGATGAGGGTTCAGGTGTCTGGCTTTTGTGAGGTAACTATAATTGTTGAATAAATGGTAAGTTTGGTAATCAAATATCAAGCACTTAGATACCAGGTTTGATTTAAAGAACAGACACTGGACACTCCGGGGTCACCATATATAAATGGTGCACTAGACTCCGGGACAAGCACTTAGATATCAGCTTTGATTTGAAGAACAGACACTGGAGCATTTCCCCCCATATATAAGTGGTGCCCAAGACCCTGGGAAAACAGATCACAAATATCACTCTGGTGTATACTTGTGGTGTTAGGGACATATTTTATTAGGAGAGTGACCATATAGTTCTTTTATTTTATGAGGAGAGTGACCATATAATTGTTTTTTGCATTTTATTGTGTTGAATTGTTGTCATATTGAATTGTTAATTGAGTAATTGAAAAAATGGCTCTATTCGACGTTCAGGAGTTTTTAGCAAACCCCTCCATCCAAGAGTTATCTGAAATCACTCTGACTAAAGCACAGTGGAGTGAGATAGCAGTAGCATATGGTGGTCAGGTGTCTACCAACATGGTAAAGGCACAAATAAAATTCATTGCAATCCAAGCATTGATGGACTCTGGTAAAATAGATGAAGAGCTCGGAGAAGTTCAAGAATTGTTGAACGCAGCTGAGGCAGAACTTATAGATAAACATGGGCAAAAGAAAGAGAAAAGTGATGCAGAAGCAGAGCTTAGACGTCTAAAAGCAGAAACAAATTTGATTAAGCTGAAGATGCATGCTGAAAGAGAGAGAATGCAGGCTGAAAGAGAAAAAATGCAGGCAGAAAGAGAAAGAGAAGACAGAGAAAAACAAGAAAGAAAAGAAAGAGAAGAAGAGAAAGCTGCTGAAGAATTAAGAGAAACAGCTAGACACAAGAGAGAGATGGAAAGGTTGAAAGCTACAGCTGAATTGCCCGTAACACCTTCTAACCCTACTCAAGGTGATTCAGACCCTGTATTTGATGTAGTAAGAGTGCAGAAGTTAATTCCAAAGTTTACAGAAGAAGCTCCAGATGAGTTTTTTGATCACTTTGAGAAAGTGGCTGCAGGAATGGGATGGCCAGAGGATAAATGGTCAGTCTTGTTGCAGAGTGTTCTCAGTGGAAAAGGAAGAAGTGCTTATTTACCCTTATCAGCTGATCAGTGTAAAGAGTAAAAGGTACTTAAACACAATGTGCTACAAGTTTACCAGATGACCACTGAATATTATAATGAAAGATTCAGATCTTTGAGAAAGGATGATCAGATAACTTTCTTGGATTATGCGTACAAAGTGAGAAGATGTTTTAAACGATGGTTGGAGGCTGCTAAAGTTAAAAAATTGGAAGATCTTGAAGAATTAGTTGTTCTTGAACAATATCTTAGGGGAATTCCTGAACACATAAGAGCCTATCTGAGAGAGAGAGAGGTGAATAAACTTGACAAAGCTGCTACACTTAGCGAGGACTTTAACATCATAAGCAGCAGAAGGAACTATAATGTCAAGTACCCGAGTCAACGCACAGGTTTTAGGTCTCATCCAAATTTCAGGAGCAGATTTAATGGGAATCCTACAAGTGGTAATACCAAGTCATTTCAGGGTAATATCCCTCAGCAAGCTAATGTAAAATCCTCATATAATTATGTTGCAAAGCAATTACAGAAGCCTAATGTTGTCTGCTACAAGTGTGGAAGAGCAGGACACTTCAGTCGGGAGTGTCATCAGACACATTGGCAGTCCAAACCAGTTGGTCAAGTAGTAAGAAATGACCAGGTGAAACAGACTACAAAGAACAATGTGGAGAGGAGTCAAGCTCCAGTGAAGACTGAGACTATACAAGCTGAATGTTTAGCAACCAGTGGAAATGTAACTTCAAGCAGTGAGTGGCTGAGCAGTTTGGAGGCTTTTAAGCCATATATCTATAAGGGTACTCTGACAACTCCAGGAGGAAGTGTGCAGGTACCAGTCAAGGTGTTACGTGATACAGGGAGCAACCATAGTGTGGTAGTCCGTGGTGCTCACCCCCAGTTGGAGGAGAATCTTACAGGAGATTCTGTTATTTTGAAGGGTATAGGAGGAGAAGAGGTAACTCCTATATGCCGTTTACACCTGTCATGTGAATTAGTGACAGGAGATGTTGATTTTGCTGTAAAGGACTCACTGGCTGTTGAAGGTGTACATGCTCTGTTAGGGAATGAAGTTGGTAGTGTGCCATTTGTTCCTTGTCCTATAGTGACAGATAAACCATTGAGGATTAGTCCTACGGTAGATTTGGAGAAGAATAACCCCCACCTGTTTCCTAGCTGTGTGACTACTAGGAGTATGAAGAGGACTATGCCTGTAAGTGAAGAAACTGAGGATTTACCCACTCAAGAAGGATCTTTGAGCTTGGAAGAGTTGTTCCAGAGAAATGATACTTCCCCTAGTGCTGATCAAGAAGAGGTTTCCCAAGAAGAAGCTGTCGTCCCTGAAGAGACTCTGAGTAGTCAAAATGTTCCTGAGGATAACAGTGAAACTACAGTAGCTGAGTTAGCAGATATTGAGAGCTTAACCCTTGAAGTTGGTCAGGTGACCAGGGAGAAGCTAATGGACCTACAGAAGAAGGATGTGTCCTTAGCTGAGTTGTTTTTCAGAGTTGTTGATCAAGAAGAGATGCAACAAACTCCTACCTGTTATTATCTGAAGGAAGGTTTGCTGATGAGGAAGCATAGACCTGCAGATATACCAGGAGATGCTGAATGGGGTGAATATCATCAAATTTTGATTCCACGTCCATTGAGGAAGCAAGTAGTAGCAGTAGCTCATGAGTCTGGACATTTGGGAATCAGGAAGACTGTGGAGAAGACCATGAAATATTTTTTCTGGCCTGGACTTCACAAAGATGTTAGCAAGTTCTGTCGGGAGTGTCATACTTGCCAGATAGCTGGAAAATCAAATGAAACCATTCAGAAAGCCCCCCCTACAACCTATAGAAGTTAGAGGAGAACCCTTTAGCAAGGTGATTATAGATATGGTTGGACCATTGCCGAAGACGAAGAAGGGTCATGAGTATCTGTTAACAATGATGTGTCCTGTGACAAGATATCCTGAGGCAATCCCTGTTAGAAACATATCTGCCAAGATAGTTGCTGAGAAACTAGTGGAGTTTTTCTCAAAGTTTGGGATACCTGAAATTGTGCAAAGTGATAGAGGAACCAATTTTACTTCCAAACTGTTTCAGGATGTGATGAACTTGTTAGGCGTGAAACAACAGTTGTCCACTGCATATCACCCAGAGACTCAAGGAGCCTTGGAAAGGTTTCACCAGACATTGAAAAGTATGCTGACTAAGTATTGTTCTGAGTCAGGCAGAGACTGGGATGTTGGTGTACAATTGATGTTATTTGAAATTAGGAATGCTTATCAAGAAAGCATGGGTTTTTCACCTAACGAGATGATTTTTGGTAGAGATGTGAGAGGACCGTTGAAAATTCTTGCAGAAAATTGGGAAGAAAATCAAGTGGAAGTCCAGGGAGAGTAAGTAAAGAACTTGAGGAAAAGATTGGAAGAGATCAGAAAATTCTCTTTAGAAAATCTGAAACTGAGTCAAGAGAAAATGAAAAGGAGATATGATAAGAAGACTAAGCTAAGAAATTTTAGTGTTGGTCAACAAGTGTTAGTGTTTTTACCTGTCAAGAGATTTCCCCTTTCCAACAAGTTTCAAGGTCCTTACAAGATAATTGAGAGGTTAAGTGACAGAACTTATGTAACTGAAACACCAGAAAGATGAAGACGAAAAAGGAAGGTACATGTAAATCTCTTAAAACCTTACTTCTCAGAAACCAAAATGGAAACTGTGTTAATAACCCAGACAACTTCAACTACAGAAGATGACGATGGATATGAATTGGGAGCTGAAAGCAAGATGAATAATTCTTCAATTTTGGAAAATTTGGAGGATAAACTGAAACATTTGAGTGTTGAGCAAGGTGGTGAGTTGTGTGAAGTGATTAGAAGCTTCACAGAACTATTTGCAGATGTACCTTGGTGTACTTATCTGATCAAGCATGAGATCAAGATCCAAGAAGATGGCAGACCATTCAAACAGAGAGCTTATCGCCTATCACCTTGTCATCGAGATGTTTTCATGAAAGAAGTCGAATATTTGTTACAGCATGGATTAGCAGAACCCAGTTCAAGTCACTACAGTTCTCCATGTGTGTTAGTGAAGAAACCTGATGGCTCATTTAGGATGTGTACTGATTATAGGAACCTGAATTCCATCAGTGTGGCTGACAATTATCCCTTGCCTCTTATAGATCAGTTACTTGATAATGTGGGGCAAGCCAAGTTTGTCTCCAAGATAGACTTGTTGAAGGGATACTATCAAATTCCCTTAGATGAGAATGCTAAGTTGCTGTCAGCTTTTATTACTCCTTTTGGACTTTATCAGTATACTGTTCTGCCATTTGGTCTGATGAATGCACCTGCAACGTTTCAATGAGTGATGGATCAACTGCTAGGGTTCATAGAAAGAGTAGGTGTATATCTGGATGACATAGTCATTTATTCTACAACATGGGAAGAACATCTGAAGATCCTGAGGAAAGTTTTCAAGAAACTAAGGGAAGTAGGACTAACAGTCAACCTAGAGAAGAGTGAGTTC